>LQRL01127415.1:21524-48419 GCA_001703475.1 Hydroides elegans
ACCTGATTTTCTCTGATCCAAGATTGATACTGACCCGATCTAAGATGTTTTTTAGTAACATACAAGGCCTATATTTTTTAGTTAATATCAGAGCGCCGACGGCGCGAACAAATAATTTTTTAAAGAGTTTTGGTAATTAGCGAGCGCCGAAGGCGCGAGCAAAATTTTTGAACAATCGATTTTATAACACATAAAAATGTGTTTTTTTTATGTATAAAAAAAATGAAAATATGAAAAAAAATCTTGCTTTTGCCCAAAAAAAAAAGGTTTAAAAGGTTTTAAAAGGTTTTTTTTGTTGAAAAAAAGGTTCGCTCGAAAAAAAAAGGTTTTAAAAGGTTTAAAAGGTTTAAAAGGTTCCGCTGGGAGGCCTGAAAGTATCTTCGTCGTCTGCCATTCGCTCCGGAGCACAGGTGAACACACCCGAACTATGCCATCACTGTGAAAAAGGCGGGAAAACAGATTTTTTTTTCAGAAATTGGGACGATGCCTTATTATAAAGCCAAAATTAAAGAAAAGTATAAGTTGTGCACCATGCCGTCCTGTGTGATGAGGACTAAAGCAATGTGAGTCGTTAGAAAAATTCAAAAAACATCTTAAAACATACTTGTTTAAGGGTGCATATGGTTAATAAATTCGCTTTTTGGTTTTAAATTCTAAGTTTGTACCGTTTTGCAAAGCCTTTGGCTACAAAAACGTAATGCGTAATAAATAAAAAATAAATAAAGCACGAGAAAATAATATTTAAGAAGATGACAGGGCGCCATCAATAGAAATCAATTTTGCGCGGGAATCGAAGACTTGCTCAACGTTTCTTCATATGCAGCCTGTGCAGCTACATCCGCCATGCGTTCTGGAGCACAGATAAAGACGCGCACTATGCCGTCGCTGTATTGCGAAGAAGATTTTTTTTTGGAAATGAAATACAATTTACACACCACATTTTTACCTTAAACAGGGTTGGCCGATACATATATATCGCCCACAGTAGGACTCCAACCAAAGACCATCTGATCAGTGCAATGCACTCATTAACACCATAGTGAGTCAACCACCTTAACCATTCGACCATTATCAACTATTGAGCTTAATATATTACGGATTATTCTTTGCATTGAAGTCATATAACCCTTGTCTAAACCATACCTGCCACCAGTGACAATGTCCCCATTGTCCAGTGTACAGACGCACCAGACGGACACGCATGGGTGCGCAATTGTTTGTTTACATTCGCCACCTCGCCACACCTGCAAACAATGCGAAAATAAGCTGAGTGAACTGGTCAATTATATCTCAAAGCATAATATATATCTCTTTCGAGATCTGCTTGTGTTATCATATACAATTTACTATTTAAAGTGTATTTTTGCGCTTACGGTTCTGGTAGAGTTAAATGTATAGCTTTATATATTTTGCAAATGTCTACTTATCTCGCAGCATCTAACGGTTATTCTAAACTTAAGTTAGTGTTCGTTCGACAGTCTACTTTGAGTTAATTGAAACTCCTTTACCAGGGAAATCTATCTCCACATCTCGCGGTTATTGAAACTACAACTTCGTAAGTTATCTTTGAACAATGGTACAAATCTTATTTTACCTTAAGGGTCCTATCTTCACTCGTTGTCACAAAGTCCTCCGAATTCGGGAACGTAGCAATGCTATAGATGAAGTTACTATGTCCATACATAGTCTGAAGGCACTCGCCCGACGTATGCCATCGTTTGATTGAGGCGTCGTTGGAACATGAGAGGAAACTGTCCACTGATAGAACTGCAAGACCGCGAACGCAGTCACCATGCCCTATGGATAATCATATAATAGACTAGTGTATAATAATAAATGTTTGTGAGTGAAAATACAATTTTTTTTCTCCGAGGAATCCAGGACAGAATATGGCCCCTGAATACTGCACGCACTGTGACCAAGACTAGAGATTAATGTGATATACATAATTATGTTATAGTGTACAAAGATGGCAAACAAATATAATTTAGTTAAATAACTATAATATCCAAGTCCATACCAAAATTGTTTTTGACCCGAGGGAGAGCGCGGGCATTACATTTTCCTTTCCCGAGGGTCAACCAATTTGGTATGGAGCATGAGGATTTTATTCCTTTTATAACATGAACATAATGTACGAAATATGGGAGCATAAAAGGCCGCCGCTACTGGGCAATATCAAAAGTAATATTGCCTGGGTGATATTGCCCGACATATTGCTTCAACCATGTAATAATTCCCCATAAAAGCAATTTATCACCAACATACCTTTAAATGTGCGTTCGCACTTGCCCGCCCGCCACAGCTTAATAGATTTGTCGGCTGAACCCGACAGCATGTATCCTCCTTCGGGCATAATGGCCACTGCCCACACGGCTGCCTCGTGACCTGTCCACAAAAAAAAATATATTCATAATTAAGAGGTTACATAGTATTCTCTGTATTGTTTAACGGGATTCCAAACTCAATGACAGTTCTTCTGTTTTTTTTAAAGAAGTTTCCGAAACTCAATATATGTACCATATTTGTTCAGTCATTGCTTAAGGAGGTTCCAAAATAGGTTGGGATCTACCGCTTCCAAGTAATATCAATTCCATTTGTAATGCTACATCCAACGTTTTATGCTCCTAATATGGTGTCAAGTTGTTGGTTGACTGGAAATTGTACTTGTACATTCGCATTTACCTGACAAAGTCATGACGCATTTCTTGTTGAGCCACACCTTTGCAGTCATATCCCATGAACCACTGATGACCGTTCCGAATTTGCCCGCGGCCAATGAGCAAACTGTAACAGAAAAAGTGTATATGTTTTTTTCAGTGAACAGAAACTTATATCTTAAAAGATGGTTGTACCATGGGGCAGTTTTACAACAACGATCGGTAGTAATACGAAAATCTCAGTTATTCGTCGTCTTTGTCAATAAATAAGACAGCGAACCAAACCAGATTATGGTTTAAGTCTGCCTTTACTTAAGCAAATGATTAGTTGAGTTTACCATTCATGTCTCTTGAATTTTTATGATACAATGTTATAGATTAGTTTTTTTTAATAAATTGTGCTTTATCCACGCAAAAAAAGTACGTATATATATATATTATTTTTTTTGAATGGACATTTCGAATATAATAATTCATCTTAACGATCGATCATTTTATTTCAAAAACAAAAAAGAAGAGTAAGCATAAATCCTTAAGCAGGTATGCACATAAGCCTTCGCTTTTCGCCAATGGCGAAGGTAAAATCCATTTGGCGAAGGTGAACCGAAACACCTTCGCCAATTTGGCGAAGGTAAATTTTTAGTCCAATTGTTGTTCTTGTCGAACAAATATTTTAATATACATGTATTGCTTAAAGCTTAGATTTTTGCTCGCGCCTACGGCGCTCAAATTGACTGACAATAACTTAACTTGATATCTAAATAAATATTTTAAATAGAGTTTCATAATGTATTGGATGCAAGTACCAGTCGCATGTATCAGTTGCGATTACCCATATTGGTAATTGACGACTCTTTGGAAAATCAGGGAAAATCAGAAGAAAATAAACCTTTTTGGAGAAATTTAGGGAATTTCGTGATTGGGAATGAGGGAAAACTATTATTTTCTTTTATATTGTTATGATTCCTCTTTAAAGAATTGCTCGTGCCTTCGGCGCTCACATACTATAAAGATGTCTTTCTAATTGTGGCTGGCGCCGTCGGCACTCGGATATTGACTATATATAGCAATGTCTTGTTGCAAAGTACAAGTTTAAATTGTATTAATCTTGGATCAGGGAAAAAATAAGGGAATATCAGGGAATTCCAAACTGACGGGAGATAGTTCACCCAGTAAAATTTGTAATTGTCTGCTTCTGATATTTAATTCCATGGTTCTTTACAAATCATTTGTTTATTCTTCATTCACCAAAGACCTTTTAACAAAACTTTCAAGCTCTAGTAATGTATTTTGTGATAAATTTCCTTATGAAAATTTGGTGTCACTTTAGGATGTAAACATATGTAATGTTATAGCATAAGCGAACCAATCAAATCGGATGTAGACAAACCATAGTTGGGCGACTTATTTGTAAGAGTTAGTCGCCCGATCACGACCATAAACTATCGGTTGTGGTCAAGCCTTGAGATAGAAATTGGTCAAGTTTAGTAGAAAATTCATAATTAATCTACACAACGAAAAACGCGAAGGTGATTTTGTGACCTTCACAAATTTGGCGAAGGTAAATCGAGTTTGGCGAAGGCGAATCAAAAGTCCTTCGCCAAATTGGCGAAGGTAAAAAAATCCTTATGTGCAACCCTGCTTAAGATATCCATAGTTTTGTAAACATTCTTACCTGTGTCTTTATGTCCTTCCAACTTAAAAATTGGTTCTGGTGACTCCAAAGTATATGCCAAGATCGTGTTGTCATTACTTCCAGTCATGATAAGTCCCTTTAAAAGAAAAAACATAAAATGCCAACAACCCTACTTTGTTTGGCTTTGAGTGGAAATATGTTTTGAAAATATATTTCTAATATTTGATATCAAAATGATCTTGCAATGGCATGACCTTTTGATTAACATGGTGTAAAATGCACCTAAGGCTCATCCAAATTAAATTTTGCTTAATTTCTGAAAGCCATAATAATTTAACTATGACAGGAACACTATAATGTGGCACGGCTAAAAAAAACACGAATAAACTGCATTTTAAATAGAAAGCATATAACAAAATAGGATTATTTTATAATAAATATATGCAGATTAAAAAGTTGCGAAACATATATTTATTTTTGGTGTAGTTCAAATACTGCCAATGGGTACAAGCTCTAAATTTCAACCGGAAGTGCCTCTGGACTTAGCCTAGAATTCCAAATTTGTTTAAAGTTTTGATATAAAATCGTTGTTCCTCCCCTCACATATTCTATATCGCATGTTTTGAATATTTGAGGGTGGGAGTAAAGACCGCGTGCTTTATAGAAACACATATGACAAACAAATGATTTTTTAGGCTATAATAAAAGATAGATCTACGGTTTGGCTATGTTCACTATATTCTTAGATCTAAAGTTGCCAGATTCATTCGGGCGGATGGGGACGTTCCCGTTTTCTTTTATTCATATCATGGATTATACATTCATTGAGAGGAAAATAACGTTAGTGCTCGGTCACACGTAAAGCTTCTTCGAGCTTTTTTTATCTTAACAATGTGTTAGTTTCAATAGATTCCCTATGGGTAAATCAAAAACGCTCATTGCTTGAAGGTTGTTGAGTTCCCGTCAGAAATGCATTGAAAATGACGGTTTTTAGGGTTTTATGTTAATATACGCTAAAAATCTCTCTTTGCGGCAAGGCCCTTGTGGTAGGATATCTCACAAAAGGCTTCCCATTTCTCTTAAACAACCGGAGCACATGAATTTCATATGATTTTAAGGGTTTTTCTTGTCGGTATGGCCTTAAAATCTATAAGAGAAGATTGATGCAAAAAATGGTATGTTTACAATCGGCGTTTTTAGTGAAGCAGGGTCAAAAATAACTTTGGTCAAATTTTAACTATGGTTGTTTATTACCCATAGTCTATTACTTTTGAAGATTGTTTTCATTGTTAGATGGTCTGCAACGCTTTTTCGAAATACATGTAGAATATTGAACGTGATTTTTAAAATATTGTACGCACCACTTTAAGTGTCAAACAAGACATGTATGTCTCTCTGAATTATTGACAGGGAACCGAGGGGGGACACCTTCTGTTTAATTTACGAAGATTTCACCAATTTAAGAATGGGCAACATTTTCTAAGTTTCTCAAACTGCTCCCAAATATACGGCAATTAAAACACATATCTCTTGATTTTAGTTTTTTGCAACTGATGAAAAATTCTGAGTTGTTTTAGAGTGATATATTTTGAAAAGAATAGAATAATTGAGAAAAATGTTATTACAGTTTAAATAATCCCGTGCCACATTATAATATGCTTACCCAGCATAAGTCTGGGACTAAAAGTTCATTTAAAAAGAAATGAGTTAACGAATCAAGTTATATTTTATCAAATTATATTCATAATTTGGAAATGCAATATACATTCTTTTTTTTTTTATTTTGTCTTGCCCAATTCGTGTAACCTCTACGAAATTTAGGGTTTTTACATTGGACTAAGCCTAAAAAGCCGAAAACCGAGAGCAGTTATTTTCATTTTTTATGTCTAAATCTCCAAAAATAGCACTTTCAAGTGCAAATATGATAACAATTATGCAGATTGGAATATATGATGACATTTTTTCACAAATTGAAAGCAAATTGAAAGCAAAGCAAATAAAGAAAATCATTTTTGCAGATTTTCAAATAAACTAGCAAATTTTCTAAGATTCTGGAAAAGTTCACAAGTGTGAACACATTTAAGGTGTAGACACATATGATGAAACAACGCTTGTTTCCTTTTGGAAACAGCCACTTTGTGGCGTTACGCAAAAAGGAAACAACGATGAAACAACGATGAAACAAGCATTCGGGTGATCACTGAAAATGGTGAATCGCGAAAATGTCATTTCATTTTAAAAGCGTGATGTTTATGATTATTGCGTCACAAAGATTACTGTAGACAATTGCAAAATAATTGTTTGGTTTCAATTGCTTTAATTTATTACGCAATTTCGGTATTTTTTTGCTGCGATTGATGGATAATGAAGAATTAAACATTAATAATATCCTAAAATTGAGGCAATATGCGTTGAAAACATTGCGTTTACGACATCGCTTGTTTCATCGTTGTTTCCTTCTTGTTTCCACGTTGTTTCCTCGTTGTTTCATCGAAGTGCCACGTCAAAAAGGAAACAATGTGGAAACAAGCGTTGTTTCCTCATATGTGTTTACACCTTTAGAGCAATGCCTCAACGTTCTAGATTGTTGCCCCTTGTAAAGAATTCATTTCTGTATAATGTGCATGTATTTTAAAATTAAAATATTAATAACGAAACGAATTATCTAGGTAAACGTATCTTGGATAAGCATATTAATAATAATGTGTCGGTTAAACAACATATAAGGCAAACACGGATTTATCTTTATTCAAAAAATACCTGGGGGTAGACAGCGTCGGGAGGAGTAACACAGACACATGAAACAAATTTTTCGTGACCTCCCATAATATTTCCTTCGTAAAACCCAGCATTGTCTCTGTAATTAAACCAAAGGTAAGTATCAATATAAGACAAATATTTACATTATTGCTTTCCAGCATATATATATGATACAATTGCTTAAATGGATCTACAAGGGCAGTGATGCGTAAATTTGACTGGATATGGAAATAAAAATGAACAATTTCGAAGTTCACATTTTACCACTTCAACTTTATTATTAAAGTTCAAACTTATACAGTGCCTAAATACATTTCAGAATTATATCATAAACTAACAACCAATGCAAAAGGATACATAATCTCTGAGAAATTGAGGTTAACATATGTTTAATTTTTATATCCAGTGTCATTTTCACTATCGCTCTGCTTGTAATATTCAGATCACTAAAACTGGATGGATGGGTCTGCTTACCACTTAAACTCGAAGACATATTTACTGGCTGTTTTTTTACAATAATTTCATAGAACAGTAGTATGTATATGCGAAGGATATATATTTTTTTAAGTCGGGTGGTGCGTCCACTCCCGGTAGATTCAAGCCGATTGATTTCGGCGTTACTTTATAAATTCCTCGCTGATAACCAAATTTGACATTTCAGTAATTATATCATGGTGTGCTATACGATGTTATGTAGTGTTGTGGGATTGATATTTTACACATGCAAAATTATTTGCACATCAACGAAGACTATTGAGGGCGATAATAAGGTCTTTAACATCAGTCATCGCAGATTTTGTTCGAAATTTACCCGTTTTCTATCCATAGGCGCGTGGTTTGGTCGCGCGATCCAGAAACAATACTGTTTTGAGGGAAATTACTGCAACATACGCCACGGACATCTTTTTCATGGCCTTCAAGCGACGCTCGCAGTTTAAAAACTTCCATGTTTTGGCGGATGTTTATTTTTCACTGACAGGTGTCAAGCTACAAATATCAACGCCAAAAAGTGTATTTTTGGCTAAATTTCATCACATCATCATTATCACACCAGTTAAAATGATTCAACGATACCAGACAAAATGTCTTCAGAAATTCCCTTGTATATCCCTCAATTATTGAATACCATATGCATAGCACAAATCCCAAAGCTGCCAAACGGTGCTTAGTGTACTAATACAATACAATACAATACAATAAAACCCAGGTTCTGTTGATATTTGTCTGATGTAGTTTTAATCGCATTTCCATTTGCTGACGCGATGCATTCTTTGAAATTTAAGGATTGTTTTAAGTAATACATTTATAATCATGCTGATGATGAGACCTAGTAATTTGGTTTATGAGTGATTTTTTATCGACACTGTAGCTCCGAAAATCCCTCCAGCCGAATAGCTGTTTTATCAGTTACGATATTATAAATATGTGTATTTTGGGTGATCTTTTAAAATTGTTATTGAATCTCTATCATTATTTATATTGAAATGCGTTATATTTGCAAATACACAAGTAAAAGTTTTTCTTGAATATGAATGAATATTTCCCTTTAAATAAAAAATAAAACAAAATTTAACATTTTGTAATTTAAAAAAAAACATGCCGCCTCAAGTATCTTTGAATCGAAACAGTTATTGTTTACAAACATATATAACTATATGGTCAGTTCGTTTTTTTTTTCAATATAAAGCAATATTTATACTTTAGATGACATAATTATTATATTTTAGAATAATTTCAGATTATTAAAATGTTTTAGAATATATCTATCATATTAAATTAATATACTAAATTGTTTGTGAGGTCCCCCAGATCATCCAGTATCATAGATGGAAGTGAACTCATACAAATGAAAATATACCAATTTTATCACTCATAACTATTTCAAAATTTGAATTTACTCCATACAAAAAATATATTAAAATATTATAAAATGTCAAATTAAAAGCGTGGGATGAATTAAATCTTTAACGGTTGGATTTTGATTGCTTGGTGTTTCAAAGCTAAAGGATATGATTGATGTTGATCATGTTTCTATTTGTTTTTTTTTCTAGTTTTTTTTTCCAGTAACACACGAACGGGAACATATCATTTATTTTTTTAGGATTTTGAAATTCATTCATACCACATGATTTTAAATGCACAATGCGTGAATGTTCAGTTGAGAACATGTAATTGCTCCAGTATTTAAAACTGAATATCGACTGATTCCAATAACAAGGTATCATATATGTGTAATCATAACCGATTATGAAATAACACCAACGTGAATTCTAATACGCTGTGTTTATTCCGTTAACATTACCAATGAAATAATTATATTTAAGAGTGCCACATTTCATTTTATACAAAAAATATATTGTTCTTCAGCTGAAAGGTTGAGGTAGTGTCGTAAATGAGATAATCATTATAGAAATGAATATACACTATGTCTGAGTACCCATATTCCGCCTGTAATGTCTGTTTATTACAGGAATTCCAAATAGAAAATATGATACACACAAAAAAAAACAATACACATAAATAATTTGTGAAAAAAGCGTTACGTCAATTATTTGGTGAACAAACGGTTGCCATTTGAATGAATGGTCATGTTAGAATTTGTGTTCAAAAATATGCACTATGCACTAATGAATTGACCAAATATAAAATTAAATTGTGACAATGTTATCTTTATGAGCTCATTGATATGTTTTGTGACGATTACCAAATAAATACTAAAAATAAGTGCACATTTTTCATATTGCTGATTAATAGATACCATTTTTACTTACAAGATATTCAAGAAACTAGTAAGGCTTCAATAATAAAGAAGTGACTGTGCCGTTTATGATTTGTTGTACATTGTATTTTGTGAATTGTTAGCATAAAATAAAGTCTAGTTATATTGAACTATGAAAAAATAATGTATCAATGACTTAAGTTATGTTTAAAATGGAAACATGTATAAAGTGTTAATGATTGCTATAAGTCCAGTTAATCGAAACTGTTGTACCACTAAAAATTATCAAGATCTAAATATTCACAATAGCAAAGTCAAGCAAGAATAACAGTAATATCAATTTTTTTCCTTGCATCATACTTAAGTATCTTTATGTATATAATCTAAACATTCCATGTAATTCAACCTCACGGTTGCCTAAATGGACAATAAAACCTATTATTATTATCATTATTATTATTATGAATAGATATCTTAGATGTTGGGAAACATAATACAAATTGCAAAATGAATTAAAATAAAACACATTATTCTAACTTGATTATTATGATAAGGATTCATTTCGTTTTGTTAGATATACATCATTCAATTGTGGCTTTCGTATTCTTACGTGTATTGTATTGCGCTAATTGCCCTTATGAGTGAAACAGTCTATACTGATCGCAATGACAAACATTGAACGCTTTGACGCATGTGCATTTACTTTCTTGAAATTTTGCGCGAACGTTTCGTGTTTCAAAATCATGATTAATCATATGATAAAAACAAAAAGAATGGAAAAGCTGAGACGCTGTTTGATAACGATCTTTAAAGCATCAAACAACATCCGTATGGAATTGAAAAATGTCACAAGCATGATAAAACCTATTAGAAAATTTATGATCTTATTGTTTGGAAGGCAACAATAATACACAAAATACATGTGTATTTTCTTTTAATTTTCTTTAAAAATCTTAAATGAACTTTGTACAACAACCAAATCACTTTCCTGAAATATCATTTATGGCCCATTTTTTATATAATGAAATACATGTAAATAAAACGTAAGCATAATACTAGTGCTTTGTGCTTAACGTTTTGTTTTTAACCATCATTATTGACAATGTCTTGTCTTTTTCATTTAAACAACATCCATGTTCTTAGCCAATACATAGTTAATATTAGTCGGATTATACATACGTAAGGTTACGCCTCTTTGTTCCCATAAGCTTTCAAGTAGACCACATTAGTTACTGACTTGGCGTTAATGTATTTCAGCCCTCCCATTTACAATTATCAACAGTCTTTCAACTATCATGACCAAAACCTTATGTCGACTCAGCGTCAATGCATTACATAACAACTTGTTTTATATTGATATAACAACTTTGTTTTGAATCGTATCTGCCTTTTTCCGCCCTACCCTCAAGTTGTTATGTTAAATCCGACTTGGTTAGTTAGACTAGTTAATATGATAAAGTTGTTGCTTTGAAAAATGATGATTCGTCCCCTTGATGTATAGAGGTGTTATAATAAATTCTAAAGGAACAAGATCCGATCCGGGTGGTAATTGTAATTATTAATTAAAATAAGATTGAATCTTAATATTACTTTGGACATTGGATCGTATTATTACTTTCTACTAATTGGGCGCTAATTTTGTTTGATTTATGCTAAGGCTAATTATTAACAGTGGATTTGTTTGCTAATGATAGTTTGATTTACTCATACTGTGAATGTCTCAAAGTAACCTAAGAATAATATTAACAGATAAAGACCACATTCGGATCGTATTAATAATTTCAACTAATTAGACGCAAATTTTGTTTAATTTATCCTAAGGCTAATTATTAACAGTGGATTTGTTTACTAATGATAATTTGATTTACTCATACTGTGAATGTCTCACGGTAGCTTAAGAATAATATAAACAGGATAAAGAGCAAAGTCTATGGATTAGGTAGTTGTAGATCTGAGTTAAATTGTAATAAGTTATACAAAATAAATACTTTATTTTAGATTGTAATTTGAATCACGTGACATCATGAAATTTTTCATTGACAGGTTTATTTTATTTAAAAAAAAACAATATAATAATTTTAGAAATTAGACAACTATAGTAAAAACATAAACATGATCAGTCGAAAAATAAATTTAAATAGTTGTATTGACACCTGATATTTTAAATAAAAGGTATATATTGTTCATAAATGTAAAATGCAAAATTAGGATAAAGTTTGATTTTTAAACACTAAGAAGCGTCAACAACATTTATAAAACAATATGAATTCGACCAATACTAATAAAAGAAGTCACGATAACGACTTGGGATATGTAAATGATAAAGATGAAACTGTTCTGACGGTATTTTTTACATTGTTGGCGGTGTTTTCTTTGTCATTAAATGGAATGTCTATTTATCTCACACAGAAGTATGCTAATCTACGGCTGCCGCATATGTATACAAGGATGGCATATTCGTTGTGTGATATCATCTTTGCCTTATCGATAGCAATACATTATATAATTGCATTTCATTTTCCGAATGTCTCAATGTTGATAAAATGCTTGACAGGAGATTTTGCTATCGCAATGTTTTTCGTAACAACACAACTAACAGCATTTATTGCCTTAGAGCGTTACTTCTATTTTTGTAAACCTATGATTTATGATCATTATTTTCATGTTCGTTCGATAGTTATTACTTCTGTATTAATATTCACCATAACGCAAGGCTATATAATTATTAAGGAATTCATGTACGGCAGAGAACTACAACTATTAATCGGTATGTGTGCGTTCACATATCCAATGTTTCATAATATAAGTAATTTATTCATATTTGTATTACCTGCTGTTACGGTTACCTTGTTCAGCATTTACAAGATCATCAAACTGCTGTACAATATCAAAGTTTATCCAAGCACCTTACCTAAGGTCAAATACTCAGAGCCAATACTTAGACGAAGAGCTGCTAAAAAGGCATTAAGGTAAGGCAATATAGTTCAAAGGCATTCAGATTAAAAGGCAATATGATGGTAAAATTTTGATTTGAAACAGGCGGATATATGGGATATCACACATATTCATTTAAATTTAAGATCAACTAAATGTAAGAGATCGATTCATCATGCTCAGGTGACTAAACCATAAAACAAATATACTAAATTTGTGATGTATTCACCGTAATGATATATTTCTTTATTGTTCGTCTAGGTTGATATTTCTGGTTTCTGGAGCGTTTTGGGGAACATATATTCCAGCTTTGATCACGCGGACAGTCATATTTCAGGTATGAATTCATAAAATGTAATGGTTTCTGATCAAATTAGAAAATATTTGTTGTTCATTGTTTTGTATTTCACACTTCGACTCTTTAAACACACATATATATTTATGGATTATTAATATTCAATCATTGTATTACTGTTTTAATTTTAGGTCGGATTTACATGGAATTCTTTAAATGCTTACGAGAATCCAACAATTTCATCCATATTGCGCTATTCCCATTTTTCAATTGCACTGTCAACTGTGGTCGATCCATTGATATACTTTGGTGTTTGCAGAGATCTTAGAACCGCTTTTCGAAGGCTGTACAGTAGCTCAGGAACATTTACATGGGATGATCATTAAGCAATATAACTTTATTTCAATCGATCTTGTTTCCATGTTTGTTTACAATTTTGTGTTAAATGGCAAATGTGATTTTGAAATACGTTCATTATTGCTATTAATGTATTGTTGTTGCCGAAGATGGATATATCTAAGCACAACAACATGCTATACCGTCGTTGAGTGCAATTACTTAGTCTCATCACAAATGATAAGTTTGTATGAATGCTGGAAAGAACTGATTTTAAAACTTACTGGAGCATATGCAACATAACATGAAATTCGCGGATTTGACTCCTGCATGTACTTATTAGCTTATTAAGTTTGTACTCGGGTTATACTACAATAACCCTGCTTAAACATAATGTAGTAGAGCATATACATTATTGCAAGAGCTTATGACCCGGGAATGCGTTAAAATAATGCGTTAAAATAAATTCGTCAACCTTGATTTGTTTTCAAATAAAAACATTGAAAATTAGTATACGATACGACAAACTTAACCTCATTTATATCATATCTTTATTTTTATATATTGCGAATATCTATGCGAATACACCGACATATGAACAGCCACAAATAGTAATAAAGACTTTCATTTGTTTTTTTTTTTACTAATTTAAGGACCATTATTTTCATCTTGCGATGTTTTATAACATGTAAAAGGCTCTCTTTAATTTTATACGCTTTACGGTGACAGGTTTTTCAAAAATCAAAAGAGTAGGAAAATCCCTATAGGCATATATTTGAGTGGAAAAAATACCTATATATTTAAACATCGATTTAAACAGAATTCTTCAATGCAAGTACTATTTTACAAAGAGTGGTTCCGAAATGCTGTTTAAAGATTGTCTTGTTTTCTGACTTTACTACCCATCACACCATTCATCAATTACGCAGCAATCCCCTCGAGACGTTTGAAACGTCTATATGTCAGACACTAATGCAAAAGGACATGCTAAGCAGAGCCTTGTGTTACCAGAGATTCATTCATTTTGCATTGGATTTCACTTTGTAGGCATACTGTTACACATTAGCCAGTATTGATGTTGTTAGGAAACGCTGTGTTTGTTGTTGAGAAAACCCGATAAATGTGTTTAGCGTGAGTGAAAATGGATTCAAACTGGAAATATTGGACTTTTAAATATTAACTATTTGAAATAATGTAAGCAATTTTATGTAAACAATTTTATAAAAATCCAATTCGAATATTTGTATCATTATTATCATTCTGTATAAACAAAACACATTGAACAGACAATAAGATAGATGCAATGAAATAATTTTAATAAAATGATACATAATATCCATTTTAATTATATAACTTAATGATCTTCAGTGTATTTTCAAAAGGGCAATATATTGTAATCGGAAAAATAGCTGAGGAAACATACATTAACAATTATAACAAAATATATTCACATTTACATGTAAAATGATGATACAAAAATCATAATAACTTCGACATATCTAGAATATAGCGAACAAAACCAAATACATATTCAATGCGTTATATCGCCAAAACATGGGATTTAAGTTGTTTACTGATATAGTTTTTTAAGACCAATTTTGTTTCGTTGTGTTTGTATAGCATTGCTTCATTAATGGCATTTTCGTTGTTAGCGAGTGATGCCTTTTGTACAAAATCAGCGAGTGAAGTGAGACATTGCATTGACAAATTGATATCAGTACCTAAAATAGATTGAAATGCAAAACATGTGTTAAATAACCACCTAACAATTGTTTATTCATACTGATAAAAAGCCTTGCAGATTTAATTATATTTTGTTTTCTTTTCGAAATGTGTACTGACATACGTTTTTCTTTTGTAAATGTAAAATAAAAGAAAACATAAACACATGAGCTACAGCTGTTATCATTTAAACTTTTAAATTCAACTGTCACATCTAATTCAAAATAATACAACCTTGCTACTAAAACCATTAAACTATATTCTATAATGGTGTAAAATTCGTCAAACCGTTTACCTGTTAGAACATTAAGCGTTCTAGCTGCTTCACCCTCGAACAAAACAAACGCATCGTCTGCTTCCAAATACGTCACAATCTCCTCTCGTTCCCACATAATAACTTCAAAGAGCTTCCGACTGAATCGAAGATACCGCAAAGCACATGTATCAGTGATTCTGCTTTCTTTTTCACTCTTGTATGTATTGAAACACACTTGAAAAATGTTGCGCATCACCTGGTGAAATGGAATTTGAAATAACTTAAAGGTATATATTATAGTACAATATTGGATGACGTTCGCATTTGACCTTTATATGTCATATTTGATTTCATAATAATCATTTAGTTTTCAAATATAAGAGTTATTCGAAAAAATATAATTATCTATATTTACGTTTAAAATTCAAGAACAGACAAAGGCGACAAGGTGTGTGAGGTTAAGATATAATGCTGATCCTTTATAATAAGATTATATTAAACTAATCTTACTATAACTTTTATTATAATTTTAGTGCAATGGTAATGACAATGATGAAATATCTCAAATATAAAACATGGCATATTGAAAGATGTCATTTGGTATTTCTACCGTTCGATCGCTTGGATTCCTGAGGCTTCTAATCAGCTTCGATTCTGTTTTTGGTACGGCTAGAGTCATATAACGATGTCGCTTGCTACCAAATATCTTCAAATGAAACATCTTATCTTTCTCGTTTCTATTATTACCGCCATTCCGTCGGCTTTTATCACTTTCCGATCCAACATAGGCGCTTAAATTAAAAGTCAAATTATTCGCTCTTATTTCCGGCATTGGTACTGCACATGCGTCCTTTCGTTCTATAGTTGCCATGGCAGCGAAGGATTTACAAGGATGCTGAATGTATTCGTCACTCAGACCAAAGAGATCAGCGCCCTCACTGTTTGCTCCATCGCAGATAATTATAATTTGTCGTTGCTTAGGAGATGAGTTGAGTGACTTCCATATGCGTTCATTGAACTGCAAATAGAGTGTACATGCTTAATGGGTTATATATATTATGTTGCAAAGGTGATTTACTACACTTCGTAAACAAAATCATTAGTTGTAATATGAGGTTATTGCAAATGTAAGGATTATATTCAATTATTCATGTTAGTAGCAATGCACCTGTGGTTTCCTAATTGATACTTTGCATCCCATCCGTAATACAAAGCTTATTACTAAGTGTGATCTGAGAATGTCAAAGCAGCATCCTAAATAAATATAAACCGATTTGCTTGTATTTGATTTATCTAGATTCAAAGCACTTCCATCCATTAAATACACATGCTTATGTATTGATTAACTAAAAAATAACAGAAAACTCTATAGTGACGCCCCACAATCAATCATGTTTTATAGCTAGAAGCTAAAATGGAAATGTAGTAATTCAAGCTTAACACACCTAAACACATATTCAAGTCACGGAACCACAACAAAAATCACACAGAAACTGCATAAAATATTAATATTGTTATTTATTCTGGCAAACCCCACATCCGTTATTGCTATTAGCACGGAGATAATAGTCGAGTGGAAAAGGCTTGATAGAATTACGTGCGGCCTTTGTTGTGGTGATAACCTAGAGTGCTATTTTAGCGCTGCTCTTCATTTTCCCCTTTACAGTCAAGAGTCATATTGGCTACGACAGACAATTAGAGGGCTTCAGGCAAATTCCGTCTTACCATTCTTCTTGTTATCAGAAAACCACTTAAAAGGGCATTTTTTGCTTAATGCTTATTTATCAATAATTAACAAGACCATAAATGGGATTAGATTAACTCCTCAGTATTCTCAACCAATATAATCATCTCATATGTATCATCAATTATAATTGATTTTTTATTCATATGTTTTAAAATGTAAACCTTCTAATGTAAAAAGTTGATTCAATAGATAAACAAAATTGATAACATGTTTCATAAGGGTTATTATGATAAAGAGCCTATACTATTTAAAGAATACTCACCTTGCAATTAAATTTCATAACCACTCTATCCGAGAACGAAAGCAAACTGATAATATATTCCGACAGCACACCAACTCGTGTAAAGAAACATCCATGCTCCCAACATCCTTCCAAATTATCGAAATCAACTCCAAATGAACGCAAAAATTCGACATTGTTATTATTTAAAGCAACCTGGTATTGCCGGTTTAATATATCCGTTTTAGTGTGTTTGTCGTACATTCGTATGGTATTAACCATTTGCGATTTCTTTGCTATTAAAGCTGATATGAGACCTATGGGTCCCATACCAATGACAGTCACATTAACAAATGAACAGTTTAAACGACATCGTTGATAAACAGAGTGTATTTTCATATGTATCAGCAACACTATTATTGTAACGCATATAGTTTCTATCCAAACTTTGCCTGTGTTTAAAAGTTCACTTTGTATCAGGTCATCATTAATACAACTTAAATTATCCATGATTGATATATGGCGGGTATCCATTTAAACATAAAACACATGTATTTTGCTTGAAAACATAGAGTGATGCTCATCTGGTTATGCGAACAGCAAAAAAGCTAAATCCGTTTATCTTGCAAGAGATGCGACACGCGACATTCTTGCAAGCCATCGTTAGAGAAACACGGCTTTCCTTAAAACATACACTTAATATAAGCATTGCTTAACATAATTACACATATTAGTATATAGTAAATAGGATTAAAAGTTGTTTTTAACGTAATTCAATCGATTGTTTTTGTTTTGCTTGTCGTCATGCTTAAAACAACAATATATCGCATTATAATTTGTATACGAAATATTATTGTTGATAATGTTTTATAAATGAGCATTAAACGAGATTATCAATCAATTTTAGTGATAGAAATTATGATTAAAACACATAATATGCACATTATTGAAATATCCGTCTATGTGGTGCATTAGTTATAATATTCCATTGAGCTATAACTAGGTTAAAGCTCATCATGCAATGATTTACCACCATATCTATTTCTTGTACTTCAATTCTCACTTGCTCTCTGCAAATACCCTAGATGCTGCACCGCAATCGGTTAACAGGGAGAGAAAGCGTAGAAGCTATATCCTCAAGATAATTAGCTCATTACTTCTTAAAAGGCACATGTCACTTGCTTCTTCACATTAACGTAATGCACAAAAAGTGTTACAAATGTATCGTGGTTTGAAAATATCTCTTATAGAGTGTATTTGATTTTAGCTATTGATATATAATACTGTTATGTCCAATTCATCAAGATATATTCTTTTAAATAATTCATTCTAATATCATAATGACAACCATACGTTGATAGATTATAGATTATTAGAATAAATCTATGTCTTTTCGACACATACATGCATATGACATTCATACAAATGTTTATCCTCTACCCATGATTCTCAATTGCTCTTATGCTACATGTGTTCTAGACAATCAATCATACATATTCTTTATGTGATTTGTATTTTCGTTTGTATTTTAGCACTTACAATGCTACACCATATCATCAGTGAACGTGATGAATGACATGATAATTTATCTCTTAACGCATTTAGTTTAGTACACTATTCAAAGATTCAATACGTGTATAAATCAACTATTTTTCATTGCATTTATGATATGATTTATGAATGAAAATATGTATTGCCTAAACATTCTATGTAACGATCATCATCAGCATTATCCGGCAATTTAGATTACATATACAAAGAATCGAACAATAAAAAATATAATTAAAAATAATGATAACAATAAACAAAGAAGCAAATTAATTGATATCGTGGTTAAATGTAACCTTCTGAACTTTTTTATTGTTACTCTGCTCTAGCTCAACGAGAATGATTAAATGACTATTCTATTGTTAACAATATAATTCCCTCTTGGTCGTAGATAACTTAAATGTCACACTATTATTGGCACTACGCTTAAGAAGATCATTTGCTCAATAGATTCTCAAATGGCAAGTACTATTCCCTTGTGAAATTAATAAAATGCATATATGTTAATTGTTATATTGTGAAACATCGTTTAAAGTTTACAACCGTGAAGAGTTCGATCGGATTTCATTGTGAAACATCGAAATACAATATAGCAATCAGTGGTGTCGCATCCATTACTCAAGTGCTAATGTGTCTTGTAACACTGACATGACTGGGCTATGTAATAAGCTAATGTACAGAGGAAGGTTACTCAAAGTGACGAAAAAATATCCATTTTACTTAGGCGTAAGCATTTCATTATGCATGACAAAACGTATTACATATATGTAAAGCTAATGTATTCTTTCAATATAAGTATACCCCGGTCGAAATCAACTTTATAGTACTAGTAATATAGGAAGCACAATGATAGATGATATATTTAACTTTCCAAATATGGTTAGTATTTGTAAAGAAGTATGAAGTATGTACTATATTGCTGAAGTTATGGGAAAATATCAAGCGGATACTTTTTAAAGAGGAAGGTTAAGTGCTTTGCCTGCCTTTTTATCAAATAAAATGTATATACTTTTGAACTTTAGAATCAATGTATTCTATAAAAAACTATATGGAATCTTCATTTCCTTATAAAGTTAACTTTTACATTTAATATCATTTCAAATATTTATTCATTGGATAAACATGGATTGGGGGTTTGATTTAAGCCAATACGATTACTTACATTGAAATTTATCGTATTATATATATAATATTGCCTTAACATTCAACCAATGTGTGCAAGTTAATTATAATAGATCTTGTTTTTATATTATCTAAGACAAATTAAAAATAAAGTATAAATCATTAAAATGTTATGAATATTCCATCAACAATGAAGTATGATTAATTACTCTCTAATACTTGAAACAAAAAATATTTTCAGTAAATTGTAATACGGTCGCTTTATGCATGCGTAATACGGGTGTGATGAATAGAACATGTTATGTAGAATTATCTCTTTATTGATTAGTTTTTAAAATGGAAGTTGGTAATGCCGGAGCCTAGTCCTCATATGGTACCGGTAGTAAGAAGGCAAAATACTATACTGTGTCACGGCTAAAAACACGATAAAATTGTATTTCAAAAAGCAAGCATAGCACAAAAGAGAATTCTTTTATAATAAATATATGAAGATTAAAATGTTGCGAAATATATTAATTTTTTATGCAGATCAATTAGTGGCAATGGTCACAAGCTTTAAATTTCAACCGGAAATGCCTAAAATTCTATTTTTGTTTAAAACTTTGATACGTAATAGGTGTGCCTCCCCTCACGCGTTCTACCACGCATGTTTTGATTATTTGAGGCTGGGAGTAAAGAAACAACACAGTCTGCGCGCTTAATAGAAAAACAAATGACAAACAAATGATTCCTATCAAACATATTGAACACGGCTGTTTATTCTCATTCGAAATGGACCCTTTTAGTTTTTTGACTGTCGCCAATGCCCCTCATTTTAGCAACCCCATTTTTTATTGACATGCGGATTATCCATGCATGTTTTATGCTATTCATGCATACAAATCTACAAAAATCTTGATTTTCAGTCATCTTTACACTGCTTTTTAAAATAGTTGCCCCATGTGAATATTTCTCAAATTGACACATTTTTAATAAGCAGATTGTAATGATGTAAGTCTTATATCCCCTCCATCGCAATTAATGTCCAAACCAATCATGCAAACATGATGCACATTGTACAATTTATACCATCACTTACTACAATTTATAAAGTATATATAACTATAATTCGAAAGCTTGCTCCCCTGCAATTCTAAATAATACCTTAAGAAAAAGGAAAGTCTTATGTTCTTATTAACACCATACATTGTGTTTTATTTAGAAGATCGATCAAAAGAAAGGTAAAATAAATGATCCAGGGCTTAGGAGGATTATGCTTTGATGCGTGTATCATTCATACACATTTGTAACTACAAAGGTAGATATGCATCGTGTGATATAATCTGCTTAATTAGGTTTTTGAAATTATTTTGACATGACCACTAATATGAATTGCAATTTATTTTAATCTCAAAGATTTTTTGTTTTAAGCAAATATAATTTAAAAAATCTTTACAATGTATATCCATTAAGTTATGGCAAATCTAACCAAATATCGTAAAAAAATACTAATAACAAATATAAAATGAATACTTTACAAGATACATACAATGAAGAATAGTTTGTTTTCAAATAGCAACAGAATCTAAATATATCTTATACATTGAACATATTTTAAGATAAATCTACTGCATTTTTATGTCTGAAAATGATGAGCAAGTCATATTTATTAATAATTAAGAACCGATGTTTGCAAATTCTGAAATATGCAATGCAGTTGCAAAACCATCATTATTGTTAATGTTATACTGATTTTAATATCAAATTAAAGAATCAACGCTGAATCCTAGCATATAAAATTGTATTTAAATATCCCAGTTTACTTTAATAAAACTGATATTAAAAATAACTAAAATCTCTATTTTAAAGTCTGGTAAATACAACTTTGCAGCATTTTTCAAGTTTATTTTTCGTATCCTAAACAAAATGGAGGGGGTTAGTGAAATATACAGCCGGTTTAAATACATATTGAAAATATATTTGCAAAAATGAATTTTGAAATCCACATGGGGAAACCTATTTAAATAGTCGTGTAAAGTTTTTCAATTTAAGGCAAAAATCTCGATTTTGCAGCACAAGTCTGCAGATTACAAGCTTATGTCAATAAAAAAAGGTAGCGCGATGTGGTCCTCAGCGAGGGATTAACTGTCTCGAAAAAACTAAAGGGGTCTGTCGTAAACAGCCGTGTGATTTTAAACTGGTCTAGGCTATAACCAAATAAATTCTATACGGTTTGGAAATGTTCCTTATATTTTTACGGCTAACCAGTTTCATCCGGATTTAAGGGGGGTATTCTAGTTTTCTTTTATTTATATCATGGATTATACATTTTTAGGAGAAAATAATTGCGTTAGGGCCTGGCCACACGGAAAGCTTCTTCGATATTTGTTTCATCTTAACAAAGTGTGAGTTTCAACAAATGACTTATGGGAAAATAAAAAACGCAGAGAAACGCTCATTGTTTTTGTCTGTATAGCCTTAAAATCTATTAGAGAAGATTGGTACAAAAAATATTATAATCACAATCGCCGTTTTAATGAACCAGGGTCATTATAGATGGTTTTCAACGCGTTGTCGAAATAGAATATTGAGTATGAATTATTAAATTTTGCACGCACCCCTTAAAGTGTCAAACAAGGAATGCATATCTCTCTGAGTTATTGACAGGGAACCTAGGGGGGTCACCTACTCTGTAATTTACAAAAAGTTCAACAATTTAAGATTCGGTTTTATAAACTACTCTCAAATATACACCAATTTAAATACATCTCTCTGGGTTTCAGTTTTTTAGCAACAGATAACAAGTTCTTAGTTGTTTCATATTGATATATTTTGAAAAGAATAAAATAATTGAGAAAAATGTTATTACAATTTAAATAATCCCGTGCCAGGGTATAGACTGATTAGTTGAAGTAAGAGGAGCCTCTTACATACACTCACTATGAAGTGGACATGTTTACGTCATTGCGGACCTATGTAAAATGTACCTCAAACTATACGTAGTCAGTCATGAAGGTTGTATCCAAGTAAAACCATAACTCTGTTATTTTGTATTACAAAAATATAAATATATTTCCTACTATATCATTGTCCAATCTATGAAGAATGCATTCTGTAGTATTTTACATCTTAATATAAATTGCAGCAGTATATGACTCAGAAAGATAAATTAGGTACACAGATAATATAATGAAAACTATTCCATAGAATGTTAAAACCATATGTCATGTTATAAGGTCTTTCATACAAGTTATCTTATAAATTATGAACAGCATTGTCATCCGTATACAACATATATATTTGCTATTATGGTATATGGACACTTTTATGTGCATTTTGATAACGTGGTAACTATGGGAGCACAAACTTATGGGTTGAGTTTATATTACACAGTAATAATCATAGTAGGCAAGCCACTATTATTGCATAGATATAGATATTTGTATAGTTTCTCAAGTAAATTTAATAAAAAACGGAAAGGTAAATTAAACGATAATCATTTGTCACTTTCAAAACGTTACAAACTAACTTTCTATTACTTTATTTACTTTATTTAAACGGCAAACAAAGAGTATAACAATGATTATAAGCGTAATAAGATTATAATATTTTAAATTATTTACATCGTTAATGTAATTAACGCAATGAGTTTGAGAAATATGCATAAATAATTGTTGGTTAATCAATTTCATTCTACATTTGTTATGATCATTTTGACATATCTAAAATGTCCAATTCATATTATGCATCATTTATGTATACATTAAGTGCACTAAGACAAAGACAATCACATTGATTATGCTAGTGATTATATTTCAAAAGGGGAAATGTGGACATGTCATTATTCCCTCCTATGCTCACAGGTCATTTTTCAATTAGTCATTGTAATTGATAATGTTCAATTATATGTGATAAGTATGGCATATAGGTGTTATTATGGATATATTTGGCCAGTACGTGTAACACTAAATTATAGACGTGATTATTGTCGATTTCACGCGACGTCCATATACTATTTCCTCATTGTTGACCACAATTAGAAATGCACAAACGCTCATTAATTAATGTAAGTATGTAATCTTATTGTGCTTGATAAATTATAACAAGATTTATATATTGACAATTCACATAAATTGACTTAATAACAGATATGCATAGCTAAAAATTATACATACAGTGCATAATCTTGTGTCACTATAATCTTGTGTCAATAATGTGACAATAATCTTTTGTCACTATCTTACCGTCATTATTGACGTGTAGCCGACCTAACATTTGTCTGTATCACATGGTAAAGCACTATTTCATACAGGTCGATATCCGAAGAGGAGCTCATATCTATTTTTAGCTATTTCATATTAAATTATTTTATTACAAATATGACATATAAATCTTTTGGTCATTTGGTTTATATTAATTTATACAATAAGATGCCTGATTTTTAAGTCATTAATCAGTATCATGATTATTTTCTATTCTAATGAAATTAGTGTAGGCCATGGTCCTGATATACGCATTGTACTGTTATACTGAATTATGTTAACAATTTGAACCCTGTTGTTGTCTCGACAATCGCCACATTAATTAATGGAAAAAAATGTATTCACCTGTATAACTATATTTTGTATAATGTATTTTGTATTTTTGTATAATTCACTACAAAAATGAACATAAAATGAAAATGTATTTAATTGTATAATTCAAGTTGTCAGTGTGTTTGTTCTAAACCAAAAAGTATTTAGCCACAACCAATTTTCAGCTTAAAAAATCGTTTTGTCCGCAAAAGTATTTCTTGCATGTCATTTATATTGGAAGCAAGCTCAGATGACGAATGATGAAATGCTAAAATATCAACATCAAACCGAATCTCGATCCGCTTAAATAAATAATAAGAATAATAATAATACTAAACCTGTATTCAAACCACCAGTAACTTATGATATTTCATCGAGTGTATACCATGAAATTTACCTTACCAACCAATATAAATATGTGTTTTTAATTTCGGGATCCGAAAAATTCAAGGCGTTTCATAATATTTTATTCAAAATCTTTATTTTACATGAAATATATATACTGCTCGTTTATTTTTTACCAAATATCATTTCAACTTATAATACTAAACAAATCTTATGCTCAGAAACGTATGCAAATATAAAATGAAACATATTTATATAAGAATTACTCAAAACACTCGAACACAAATAAACAAAAGAGTTACAATATTATGATATTTACATATGTGTTGTAAAGTATATTAATTTCCATTATTCATAACACACAATAAAACCACAATATAATTTAATTAATATCCCATGTGAATGATGAGTTACTATAAAGCCTTCGAAAGGCAGTCCTTAAATCTTTACAAACACCAAAATATATTAACGGATCCACCACTGTTGTCAACGCAATAGAGAAATGTGAATAACGAAATATTCTACACACTACCGGGTATGTCCAGCCTAAAAATACAATTATAAAAAAAAATTTATATTGAAGCCAAAAAGTCGCAATTTTATAATTCATATTTGCAATCATAGATTATAAGAATTCCTTTGAATATTGATCTCTCTCTCTCTATGACACAATAAAAAACTCACATCCACCTGAAATATAATATTTCGAATAATCAAAGCAGGAACAAAAGTTCCCCAAAACGCTCCTGATACTAAAAATATCAACCTGAAAATATAACAAAAATTGTCATCGACTTAATTTCAATGCTCTTGATGCCATATTTGATATACAGCGATAAATCTTACAATTTTAGACTTATGCTGTTTTGTCAATACATCATAAATGAGTGATATGTCATTAGAACAACATTTAACGTATCAAATCGAAAATTGCTTTCTTTACATAGTTTCTAAATAAATGCTTTTATTTTTTATCGAACATCGTAAAAAAATAATATATAGCTATTTTTTCTCACCTTAATCCATTTTTAGCAGCTCGTCGTCTAAGCATCGGCTCAGAATGTGTTATATTTGTGGAGGTATTTGGATGAACATTGATTTTTCTTAATAATCGCATTATCTTATAGATACTGAACAGTGTAATAACGACAGCAGGTAAGACAAATATAAATAAATTACTCATATTGTGTATGGGATATGTTGATATACATATACCAATTAATGGCTGCATTTTACGTTCATACACAAATTCTGTTATGATAAAATACCCTTGGGTTATTGTAAATATAAAAAGTGATATTAAGGATACTGAGCGGAAAGTAAAGACCTGATTATATACCATTGGTTTACAAAAATAACAGTAGCGCTCTAAGGCTATAAACGCTGTTAATTGTGTTGTGCCGAAAAACTGTGCCATACAAAAATCTCCTGTCAAACATTTTATTAATATTGGAACATTTGGCAATTGAAATACAATAATGTAGTGAATAATCATCAAAAAGGCAAATATAATATCAAACATTGCGTATACAATCCTTATATACATGTGGGGTACCCGCAGCTGATCATATCTTTGAGTAAGATAAATCGACATCCCATTGAATAATATTGCCAGTGTTGCTAAAAATATCAAATATGCCGTCAAATAGGTTTTATCCATTTCATACAGTAATTCCTCTTTGGGATTGACCTTAGTCAAATTGGCTAAATTCATATTGGGATTTTATCAGAGGTTGTACTTGCTAATGTTTCAATATATGTTAATTCATATCATGTAAGCATCATTTTTTAATTATGATATTAGAATATGTTATTGTTATATTGTTCTGTACTATTATAAATCATTTTTCTTATTTGTAAAGTAAAGATAATAATATCAAACATGTACTTTTGTGTACTTATGTGTAATTACATTTTTTATATATTATGAATATATATTTTCTAAAATAAGATACTGAATAAAACAAGCTAAGAATGCTGTAGCAGTGGTTAGCGGTGGAACCATCTTATACGTATCTTGAAATATACACAATAAGTATAAT
>LQRL01127429.1:0-14840 GCA_001703475.1 Hydroides elegans
ATTTCCGGATGGTCCGTAACTGGCGGAGCTGAAAATATCCGACTTTTAGAACATGACTTACATGTTGAGTCATCTTGAGCTCCGTGTCAAACATCGATCCTAGGTTCCTCACACACTTTTTCGCGATAATGGTGTCACCGCCTATGTTGATCGCGCTTCGACGCACTTTTGACACTTGTTTGCTGGTACCAAACACGATAAATTCCGTTTTCGACTCATTCAGTTTTAATCTATTGTCGGTCATCCATTTGGATACTTCGGAAATGGTGTTCTCGAGACTAGAGAAGGAGAGAGTTTGAGACTCCAAACTATTCGGATTCATGGATTTGAGCAGTTGTGTATCATCGGCGAACAGATGAAAAAGGACTTCAAGAAGCCGGAGTAGATCCCCAAGCGGACCAACATATTTGGAGTAAGCCTGGGGTCCCCAGCCCGACCCCTGCGGAAATCCTGTTAATAGATTAACAGGCTCGGAAAGGGAGGTTTCAATCTTGACGCGCTGAGTTCTGTCCGCAAGGTACGATCGAAACCACGCTAATGCGGTTCCAGATATCTGAAACTGGTTCTCTAGACGCGATAAGAGAATGTCATGCAAATTTTCACGTTTATAATGCCGATAGTGATTGCCAGGATAGTCAATAAGAAAGTAGCGTTGCAAAGGATACTTTGAGAGGAAGAGTGTCCCGATTCCAAAGAAAAATAAAGGGATGCTTCCTATTGATTAAGACGTAAGACGTAATATTGAAAATAGGAATATAAATCAAAATCATTGCTTTTTACATACAAATATTTTTTAACACGTCAAACGTCCACTCTCGACAAATATTACCAATTATCAGGATGCGATGGTAGAGATGATCAAGTGGTGCTTCATCCTCTTCAACATAGGATAAATAAAAGATCGTGTCCTTTTTTTGCCGTGTCATATCATGCTCTATCTAAATGTATTTTAAAATACCACATCTGAGAAATACATTTAGATAGAGCATGATTACAAAAATAGTTCTAGTAAATGCTTTTTGATGCAATAAAAAAGGAAGCCATATGACACGGCAAAAAAAGGACACGATCTTTTATTTATCCTATGTTGAAGAGGATGAAGCACCACTTGATCATCTCCACCATCGCATCCTGATAATTGGTAATATTTGTCGACTGGCTTAATCTACAAAACATGTGTTTTTAATTCCTTAACACATCTTTAACATGTTTACATAAAGGGGTATTATGATAATCTAGCCAGATCAACGACGATGACGTACATGACATGGAAGCGTTGAGAACATGTTAAAATATGCAAGTGTAAATAGGTAAGATTAAGCCGTGCTGCATTATGCCCTTATTGTTATCGCGGCTTGAGTAATCTTAAAAGCTAAATAGAATAGTTTCTGTTCATCATTTGAAGCAAGAGGTTTATGTCTCGCTTAAGTTTGTTTAAGATGCATATATTGCAGTTGAAACAGTTAGTCAAATTATAACTATACTGACGGCGACTGTTACGACAGTCAGTAAGATAGTAACTTTATAGAAAGTAAGTATGAGTGCATCCAAAAAAGAGTACCACGAAAACAGTGCCCTGATTCGAAAGAGAAAGTTCATGGTTGATTTCTATTGATAACAAGCCATCGTATAGGGAAAAGCCTCCGACCTCACACCTTCTCTTTTTGAACTGTTTTCATTCCCTCTTTGTGTTATTTGTTACTATATCTCTATTTTGTTACTCTTAATTTTTATTTTTCATTTTTGATTGATTCTTCAAATCCATGACTATTCGTTTTGCATATGAACGAACACCTAGTCGAATTTAAGTGATTCTGATTTAAGTGATTTAAGTGATCTAAATATTTGAAAAGAGCACATTAACACCTAACTTCACAAAAAGTTAATTTAATAGGCAGGATTATAAGAATATTTATTCCCGTCTATTGATTGAATCATGTTTATTATAAACTGTCGAAAATTATATATTTTTCTGAGTGGGAAAATATGTTATTTACAACTATTAAATTAATACTGTGCTCTACAACCAATAATGGTGACGCAATAATTCAATTGTCATGCAGCCTCAACCATTGATTTATTGTGTTATATGCTGTTCCTAGCTATTGTTCTTAGTTAGCGTCCTAATAAATTTTACACATTCCTTCAGGAAGATGTGTATAGTTAACTATTACTGTTTTTGTGCTAGGGCTTGATGAAAGGAAAAATGTCTCGAAATTTGGGGTCTGCAAATCAACCCGTTATAATAGCCTCCCGGGCCCCTAAGCCCCGGCAGGGGGCAAAAAAAGGCTACAGTGACAAATCTTACATTCACAACAGGATTTTCCTTTCCTTGTAATATTCTGCTTCTTAAATTTGTCTGTGTATACACCTGAATAATAATGTTAAATTGAGTATAATAATAATCTAACTTCATCTGTGTTGTACACAATATTGCGACAATTTTCTGTAACGTAACGGCATTGTTTCAAGTTAATTATTGCGTCACAAACATTTACCAAAAAACACACCAGGGTTGCTATAGATACACATTTCAGAACATTGATTTTGTTTCAGATGAAAAGCTGCGTTATAGAAATACAACTTAAATTCAAATTTACATTCAAGCGGGAAATTTAAAAATGACCATTTTTGACCAAATGTGCTCTGAAAATGATGGTCTCGCTATAACAGCAGCTTATTTGTTCTTAGGTACATACGACGATTGATGAATTCTGATCTAAGGTATAAAAAATATTCTTATGTGTTAATTTATTCATTCTTTTATCTATTTACTTATTAGTTAAACATACGTTTAGGTATATGAGTTTAAATGAAAAATTGCTATTGATTTCTTAATATTTTCAACACATCAACTTTGCATACATCATGTAAATCCAGAGAAGTATATTTAATCTAAATTATACCAAAAGAACTGGAAACAAACAATATGTTATGATATGACTATAAATATTACAATTGTATGATTTTAATAAGTTATGTTTGTTTTATTGATAAATAGTAACTAATTGCATTTTATAAGTATTTCAGGTGTTTCGGAACCAAGAGAGTTCTGCGATGAAGATAAGTTCTATTGTTTAAATCAGACAGACGCCTATAAAACACCCAGCGATTTTTCACCTATAAATGCCTTTGAGATCGAACCTGCTGATTCAACTGAGTCAGAATCAGATGTAGTCGTTGCTACACTCAATGTAGGAAAAGAAGATGTACAAATTGATGTTTCTGTAGAGAAGATCGAACCACGTCATCCCCATGTAGGCATTTGCGTTGCCACGCCTGGCGTCTCAAAAACGAAGGCTATTCTTCGTAAATATGTGCGCAAAGGACGAAAGCCTATCACCGATTTTTTGTGGCACCACAGATAGTCCTGGTGAAAAACGGTTAGATATTTTAATTGATAACTTGATTTGTATTTGAGAATAGTAACATATTCGAATGAATAGAAGGAGAGTTGGATGCGCTGAATCAAAATATAAAGTGTGTAGATACATATTCACAAAATTAAACCGTAACAATATGATAGCTGTTGAAAGGTCTGATTCTATCTTGGAAAAGTTGTATTCTAGTACAAAGACGACCACTAAATTAGTTCCCGAAGCACAACTCCTTAAAGCAGTTATTATATATATATATACATTTTGTTTAGTCATAACTATATGATAGTTCAAACCATGTCATTTTAAAAAAGAAACTTACAAGGTTATACATCTAATGTACTTTATCTTTACAATTAAATATAATGATAATCAAACATTTTATTATGTATGTTTAAGGAAAATACTACAGAAGCTTGTTTATCCCTTGATATTGTGCAAATGTGCCAAAATGCCTAACAAATGCTAACAAATGGCGGCATGTAATCATATATGCCATCGTTTCTATTTTACAAATGCAACAATTAAATAATCTTATCGGAAGGACATCAACTAAAATACACATCGAAATCAAATAAGTCAATAATAGAACATCGGTTTTTATAGCAGTGCAACAAACGATACTAACAGCGCCGAACCCGTGATTGATATCCATATCCAAGCGATCTCTTTTCCGGAATAAGCAAGTAAGTATAAGTATCCTCAGCATGAACAGGAACAGACAGAGCATTGGTGCAGCATCACAAATTCATTATCAAAAGTTAACTTTTAGAAAAATGAATACTGATTATCAATAGGCAATATGTCAATAGTAAAACCAACATGCCACAACATTTCAACAACCCATCTAAATTACACATATAAATAAAAGAAATTTGACATGTAGCTGCTCAATTAATATATTAGTCTATATAAAGAATATTAGGAATCAAACACATTAGATATATTGATTTGAAGACATATAGTTGTGAATTAAATTATATGAAAGTGTTTGAAATAGGTTTGAGCCGTCAGCTCGGTATTCAATAATGATGTAAACCGACGAAAGCTATATTTAAGTCGTGGTTAAGACAATAAGTGTTCATGGAATTTATGCATTTACTAAATACTACGGCTACCCCGTAGATTTATGATTTGAGCTTTAAATAATATATAGACAAGCAATCACTTCTAGCACTGTTCTTGTATGGTTTCAGTTAACATCGTCGTAAGCTAGTAAAAAATTAGTAGGCCTCATTGGCGTGATGAGCATGTTCGTGGATGACAAAGCGTTCATGAAAACCATAACACAGGCTCACATGATGGCCGAGGACGAACGTGATGAACATGTCCGTGGATGACAAAGCGTTTATGAAAACCATAACACAGGCCCACATAATGGCCGAGGACGAGCGGCTGCTATACGCACTGGCCGAGGCGGCCGGTGTAACCATGCGCACGTATACCGTCTCACAGGATGATTTCATTTTTAAAATTATGTTTTTCATAAAAAATGACAGTTTTGCTAGGAAAATATAATACCTTATTATTGAAATAAAATAAATAACATTTGTCATAATTTATAGAAAAATTATAGCAAGCGCAAAACACCTAAAAACAATTAGGGGGTTTTATGGAAGCATTAAAATGAATATTTACACTTGTTAAAAATTATATACACAGCTGAAAAGAACGCTATGACCGCCAATGTCAAAGTGGATGCCAATGCGGAGATGGATGCGAACAATGACGACAAATCCAATGCGGAGATGGCAGGTGTGGTCATCCGCACGTATACCGTCTCACACAATGACGGCATGGCTATTGAGTGCCACACCTTCGGAGATGGTGAGCGGGTGGTCCACATTGGCCACATTCGTGACCAACATTTAGTTCCGTTGGTGGAAGGTACGTATAGTGTGAGCGTGAGAATGTATGCGGATGTGAGTGTTATCTGTTAGATTGTTCTTTGGGTATCGATTGAAATATGAAAACAGAATTAGGATAAGGTGTTTTGTGAAATTTTAAAAATTGACACTGATAAACAAATACCCTTCTTAAAACTCTTTAGATGCTATTTACAGTTGAAAACGCCATCACCATAGATGAAGACAAGACTGCTATTACCGTGAAAGAGGTAGAAAAACTGATATAACCGTGAAAGAGGGTAAAAAGGATGCTATAACCGTGAAAGAGGAAAGAAAGACAGCTATAACCGCTCACATGATGGGCTAGGACGAGCGGGTACTTACGCACTGTCTCACAGGATGAAGGCATGGCCATTGAGCGCAATGCTTTCGGGGATGGCACACGGGTGGTCCATATCGGCAACATCCGGGACCATCACTTAATTCCGCTGATTGAAGGAACGTATTGTAAGTATGTATCTCGTGAAAATGTATCACGTTACATTGTGCATAGTACATTAAAGGATATGTTGAAAAATCATTAAAGATAAGGTTTAAAGACATTTTCAAAATGCTACATTTTTATAAATAAACGTCTTTACATTGCTGTTCACAGTAGAGAATGCCACCACGAATGCAAATGCTGGCAAAGAACACGCCAGATACCGAGCGAATGTTGGCACAAAAACTTAATGATGAAGACAAAGACATCTCAAACACCGTGGAAGGTGATGACAAAAAAAGCAAGAAACGATGACAACAATCAGGGGCTGGTGAAATAAATTGCAAGGTATACTAAGAATATTTATATACAAATATGAAAAAAATGAATATGGCAAACCTTAATATATATATATAACTGCATACAAATGACTCACATGTCATTTTAATTTATCCTACGACAGATTCTGTAAAATGGACTTTGTTTTACTTTAAAAGGATTTCCTTTATTCTATAAATTGATATTTAAATTGATAAAAAAAATAAAGCGTGAATTTAAATGAAAACGTTTTTGTGTTATGGTTGAATCACACACACATCAACCATTTCATATCAAATTCTTGGTGCTTGAACTCTCCGCATGTGAACAAAAAAACGAAAGTAAAAAATTGTTTTGAATATTTGAGTTATGTTTTGGTTTTAGTATTTTGGTGCTTCAAACATAAACGGATAATTCAAACATCCCCTAACTTTAATTAAATAAAAAAAGTTTATATCATGGCTCTAGTTGCTATGAAGTATGTGCAAACTATGTGCTTATAATGATTCAATGAAATAATGACCAATAACATTTATATTTATTAATCTGCAAAACGTTATTTTCATAAAATTGGTCAGCAATATGTAGATTATTGCTTGAGGTTCTCGTTACATAAACCAAATATGTGTTTACGCTAGTGATGGACTCCGCTCAAACCAAAGGAAAGAAATATTACAATATTAGTTCATAAGGCGCGACCTGTTAGAATCTTATTTAATTCAGGTATAATAAAGTCGAGTGGTTAAAAATTGCTTATTTTGATTCACAATTTCTGTCATGCTAATTTGACATTATCATTGTGATACTTATATTTCTTTTTTTTTTATTTTGTAATTTAACGTGAATTGAAACATTTGATAAAACATTAAATGTTTAATGTGTTTCAAATCCAACAGTAACACATAAATAACAATAATAATGAATTGAAAATGAATATTCATAAAAAAGTGATAAAACAAAATATTGAAGATGGTTACAACCTTATTACACCACTGTTTTTATATAATTTAAACAATGACAATGTCTAACTGAGGATAAATTAAGCCGCATGGTTATAACAAATACAAATACTCTCCTTCCTTCAGCAAAAAATATCTTTAGATCCTGATTTCATGAAATAGCTGGCAGTGACTTCCTACCAGGTAAGGAGTTCACAATAGGAGAACAGTTAAGGCGACAAAACTAGTATATTATCTTATATTAAGTGTTGATTAACATTGTACTACTTTTAACATACCAACAATGTATACTAAGAGAAAACCAACGAAATCTTAACGAGCAATCTCTCCACTGTCGAGAAAACAGCCTCGCTTTGAAAATTCATGGCATTGATGTTTCCTTAATGTTGGTAAGTTTGGATTCGATGCTGAGTGTAAAGGAGTTCAAATGCTACGTATGCCATCGTACAACTGAGTTTGCTGTTCTCTCTATAACACCGGATTTGATGATAAGTCACATTTTTTCAATAAAATGTCAATTAAAACAGTTCAACTATTTCAAATGCAGTCTGTCGTATATAAGCATATGTCGTGTTATTTTTGTGACATGGATACAATGTTGAAGCTGACTTTGAGATAAAACGTAAATAATTCAAAGCAGTTTAGATTCTTATAAATGACAACAATCATACGTTTGACCTATTCAAGATGATCGCGTAGTTTATGTGCCTTTTTCAAATCGTGTGATAGAAATTTCACTTTAAGGGCCAAAAAGTAAATTAAAGGTCTATTCGTTTGAAATATTCGCTATTCCAAAATAGGGAATACAAATCCATACCGTCTTAAATGGTTAGGTTTTGATGAAGTCACATTGGAAAGTCCAAATAATATTATTATAATTCTTGTTGAACGAGATTATCGGTGCGATACATAATATATATTGGTGATGTGATTAATTCAAAATGGAAAGTAAAAAAATCATAGCATTTTTGGAAAATAGATTAATTGTTGATGTGATACATATTTGCTGATGAGAGAAATTATATATTATTTGATATAGTATTGGTTTTGCTTGATGATAAAACATTTCTATGGTTGACCAAAACTGAATTGACCATGAACCCAAAAGCATATGATATAAATCCTGAAACGGACAAGAAGGATAAGCAGCATGTATTCCAGAAAGAATAATATAAGCTTCTTAAAAGAACTGCAGGTATACTGGTTGGAGGATATCCTTGTGGGAATATGATATTTGTAAAAGAAATATTTTGGTCCGATAGCATATCTGAAGTGTCAAAAACGATGAAATTATTCATCCTGATATGTCATTTATCAACGTATATAAGAAAGCGCCCTGATAAATTCATACATTGATTTGAAAAATATAAGAAAAAAATCGACAAATTTCACTTTAAAAATCATACTTATTCGTAAGTTTGTGAGTAGTGATTTCCCACCAGCTAGGTAATTAACCAGCTATCTTTGGATTCCAAATTTGACACTCATTTAACCTGATTTAAATTGTTGTTTTTTTTTAATAGGAATTGAAATCAATGCTCATCGCTAAGGAAACGATCACGTAAGACTCCATTAATAAAGATATTAAGCTCTGAAAATAAAACAACCATTTGATGTATTATAAATAGCAAAATCGGTATGAAAACGATTAATCGAGTATGCAATCTTGAACCCAAATAGCATTTGATAAAAAAAATAAAGGAGGGCCTCCTCCTTTAAAATATATACGTAATTATATTTCTAGATGAACATTCAATGGTATTGTGATTACCTTAATCTAACGGTAATGTATATTTAAGTTAACTGTATATAGCAGTTAAAATTGATCTAGATACAGCAATATTTCAATTGACATTAAAGATTATCTTATTCTAATCCACAGGTTATGATGAACATCATCCCGATACAAGAAAATATGAGCCCTCTTGTTATTTCATTCAGTTTAAATCTAACCAAGCAACAATGTGATAAGATTAAATCAAATCAAAAAGAGTTATGAAGATAATCTAAGCAGACATCAACTACACCAAGGCTCTTCAGCAAAGAATTGTTTACGTTTATATGCTGCTCTGATATTTTTAAATACATATCGATTACAATATCGAATAAAAAATAGATTGACCAATGCCCCGAAGATGACTGGGGTCATTACCATATATGAAGTTTTGTCTGCTAAAAAGCGGGACTTTGACAGCCCGGAGGTTAACGGCCTGGGCGCGTCCGAAACGAGCTTTTGCGAGGATTTTGAGCAAATACCCACAGCAGAAAAGGAAAACGTTTATTCGGGGCTAGAGCGTCTTGATCATTGATGAAAATGAAAATGAAAATGAAATCGAATGCTATTTTTCCCCTCCATAGGCTGGAAAAGTCTATTTTGCTGTCTAGTACAAAATTGAAACTTTAAGGGGAATATAATTTGTATATTATTTCGCAGTGTTACTCATGCTATCGTGTTTTTATAACTAATGCCTATGACATTGATTTTTACGTTGATTTGGGTCAGTGCGGGTTCTATTATGAGTATAAAGAAGTTTAAATCTCAATAGAATATGCCGTGGTTAAAGCATCATGTTCTATTTATCAGACCTGATTCGGTAATAAGTCACATTTGGAAATAAAACGTCAATAAAAGCAGTTTACACATTTCAAAAGTATATTGTTGTATATTGGCATATGCCGTTTTCTTTTTGCGACAGGGATACAATGACGAAGCAGAGCTGGAGATAAAACGTAAGTCAATTTAATTAAAGCAATTTAAATTTCAATAAATATATCTAAACAAATAAAAACGAAATTTAAATAAAAATTCATGCCACTGTCCAGACAACAACATAACTACGAAATTAATTTATGCTTCGCAAGCCTTCGGCCATTGATGCTCCAGTTTATTTTAAAAGTTTGGCTGCCATGTCAATGGTTTAGCAGTTTAAATCTTAATAAAGTATGCCGTAGTTAATCTCTGCATGCTGTTCTTATCAGACATGGTTTGTTTATAAAGAATATTAAAAAAACGTCAATTAAAACAGGTCAAGTATCTCACAAGAATGTTGTCGAATATTGGCACATACCGTTTTCTTTATGTGATCCGAATTCAATTATGATTCTGACAGTGAGTTAAATCGTAAGTAAATTAACCCTATGCACTTAAGTTTAAAATCCAATAAATAATAATTATCATACGTTTCATCTATTCTAGATAACCGCGCATGTAATGACGTTACAAACAAGTAACAATATAGCGTTATATTTGCCATGGACACCTGTTAGCCACATGCATAAGTTCAACATGCTACACAGTTGATTGTGACGTAGCAAATTACGGAGTTATTGCAATCACCAAAAACGTCACATACTTTGAGTTTAATAGTTCTCCCTTTAAACGTACATAAAATCGATTTGGTTCGTAATAATTAATCGAAATAATCAAAAAAAACATGTAATAAAAATAATACTTCATGTTTTGAGGGTCATACGTTGATTGCTGGACCCGAGGGCACGGGGCCGGACGTATCGAAGGCGAAGCCTGAGGTCCGTCCGGCACCGTGCCCAAATCAATTTTATGTACGTTTAAAGTTTTATGTACGTTTAATTTCATTACATTCGAAGCTTACTACGTAAAATGTCATAAGATTGAATCACTTAAAACAAGTGTTATGAAGATTATTTATGGAGATATCAACTACACCGAGGCTCTTCAGCAAAGTTCATTATCTACACTAGAATAAAGGAGGGTATTTACGAAACACTACCTCAGATATATATACCAAAAATACGACAAATAAATAAAATATTATCGCCGGAAATCACAAATGGACATGACACAGTAAACCAATATGCATATAAATCACTACATTGTAAAACATCGCGGCATATGCCGTTCATATTGTCAGAGCTTGTTTCGATGATAAAATGGGTATAGTTGGTAGTGGTATAGAGGCATTCAACGTTCTATTTGTTAGAAATGGATTTGTCGATGAAGCGGATAGAGCAATAAATCGTAAGTTTTTTTTGTAAACAGTTTAAATTCAAATGAATTATAAGCATAATAATTGTGGTACACTCTAGGTTAGCGCGTAGTTCATATAGCAGATCTCGAATCATATGCCATGAATTAAACCATAAATTAACGTCTGAAGAAAAACTACAAGAAAAGTATAATTCAAGCTAATCGTTTCAAGTCGAGATACTTTTAGGAGATAGTGATTTTAAAATAGCTAATCCAAAATTTAAGAATATTCCCAGAACTATACAAAACGGAACCAAAAGATACATTGATTAATGCTAAGTTATGTTTGATAATGAAACGTCTTTATGAATGTTGTATACTTAAGTGGCTTATAATTACAATCCTTAAACAGAGGAACAAATATTTGAATTTCGTAATACGAAAAAAGAGAGATTCAAAGAACAACAAAGCACTTGAAGGGGATTCCCTTTTGGAAATATGATTTTTAAAAGAGGTTTTTGGGTAAGAAAATACAACACAAGTAATGAATATGTTCAACTATACAAAACAGAAAATAAAGATACGTTGATTTATGCTAAGTTATCTTTGATTGTGAAACGTCTGTCTGATGTTAGTATTCATCAAATGGCTTATAATTAAACAGAGGAACAAATAATTGAATTTTGTAATACGAAGAAAGAAAGATTCAAAGAGCAACAAAGAACTTGCAGGGGATACCCTTGTGGAAATTGAATTTTGATATAGGTTTTTTGGGTAAGAAAATGCAACACAAGTGTCAACAACTCCTAAAGAGTGTATTTTAGCTTAGGCATTGTGTATTGAAATGTATTACTTTTTCGAATATACGAATAAAATGCCCTGCACAGTTCAATTATTCATTGTTATTTTTTTAAATATAGATTTCAAAGTAAATAACTTTTATATAGTGGTATGTGACTATATGTTTACTAAAGAAAATCAATTTCATGTCATAATTCTTAAGCATTGATGAATATTTCATTGGATATCAAACATTGTTTTGTTCACTATTTATATTTATTTCATTTGAATATTATTGAATGCAAATTGTGTTTCATCATTGTTTTATATCTTATATTTTATTTAATGCGTGATGCGTAATTTCAATAACTATACTGTGTGAGCAAATGGGGGATACTGCATTGAATATATATGTAATTGTTTTCCAGTATTGAGAAACAAGTCTTTCTATACTATGTTCTTTTTCACAGTGACTCATGAAATTAACGTGCAAACGGTCACCCCTGCTGTACACATATTTGTCGATGTACAAATAAACAAAAAGCCAGTGACGCAACCCAGCCTGAAAACTTTCAATCTGTCACTTCTACAGAAACCATTTTTTGGTGGAGCCGGTTACTTGTGTGACAAAGAAATGTGTGAAAAAGCGGCGCGTGCCGTAGCCTCGCTGCTAATCGGTCAACGTAAGGCGAGTTGAATTATGAGCTGCGTCATGTTTAGCGCTTTGCTCTTGAGCGGAATTTAACGACTGATACATCTGCTAAAGAACCATTATTACATGGTCAAGGTGCATCGCTTAAAGAAATGAAAAGGAAGGGCTATGATGCAATATTTGTGTGTATTGCAACCGGACTATTTTTCGATTGCACTCCAAAAATCTAATTTTCAAAATAAAACATTATAAACATTAATAAATGTTTAAAAAAATAATTTTACTTGGATAATTTTCTTATCCCTGATGATTTTTAAGCGTTACCTTTCATTATCGAACTCGATTGTCAATATTATTGAAAATATTATATTATCGCCCACTATGACATGGCAAAAAAATAAACTTTTTTTCAGTAACGTTTTTCTTTGTTATTCCATGTAATAAAGGGAATACAATATTCAGATACAATATTATTAGGTGTTTATTGCACTCAGGTGTCAAATTGGATGCACTCAGCCTTCGGCTTCGATGCATCCAATTTGACCCCTTCGTGCAATTAACACCTAACAATATTGAACCTTCATAAGGTATTCCCATATTATTTGGGGAGCCGGGGATCTTTAAGCCAAATGTGCGGAAGCGTCGCGCACAGTGGCGTCGGTGCTGGGCCGTTGAAGGAAGCCGATTCGAACAATGAGCTGTGCGATGATGAGCGGTAAGTATATTTGTATTTATATTTGCATACGATTAGATTTTATGTTAAACGTATCAGGAAGAGCGAAAACCTGAATATGATGAGTAGGCATATTTGAAGGTGGTCATGTATATAAAACAGTCATATTCAGCGACATAATTACAAACTAGCAATCTAAAAGTAGCTTATACAATATAAGGCGCGTGGATACGTAAAGGTAATTGACACCCATTTATGTGTCTGTGAAATTAAAAGAGTTGTTTTTCTTCTCTTCCGTTATGGTAGAACCGTAGTGGATACGATAAAGAAAGGCATAGAAGAGCCCATTAATCCGACAAGGGCGCCATGGAGGGATGATTTTAATCTTGATTAACTCATCCGCGTAGCCATGGTGGGAGGATGCTTAATTCAATGGAATCATCCGCAGCGCTGTGTTAAATGGTGTCATATGGTCATTGTGGATACGTAATGTGATGAAGAGATGGGGAATTAAAACTATCACCGGTATAGATAAATGACGAGCTTTGTGCCTGTATGTATTTGAAAAATCAAGTATAAAGTCATTTCTATATCAATAAGGTAATGCAACTTAAATATTTACATATTCTCTTTTTGAAATAAATTGACATAATCAGTGAAATATAAATATTAATGGAATAGACGTTACATGTAATTACAGACAACAAGATGTTATGGCTGTCAGACATTTACACATATAAAACTAAAAAAGATTTATGATTTATGTTTTTAATGTTGAAAACGTTAATCTAAATTAATTATGTTTTTGTTTTATGTTTGAATCGCAAATCATCAAAAGTTTCGCTGATGGAGCTCGCCGCCTGTGAAAAGCGGGCAGAAAATATTATGGTAAGAATATTTTAACATATCTTGGTCATGTGTGAGCCCAAAAAAGTTTAAGAGTTAACTCAGAAATCGTCGATCGGTTACATATTTAGCCGGGCAGCTGGAGCATCTTCGGGTTTGCGTCACAAAGCAGGTTGGACTGAGGGTCATGTCGGTCATGTGGCCAATATAGTGGAAACCAAGCAAAGAGCTGATCGGCTATAGCACCTTTGGGTTTACGTGACAGACCAGGTCAGGTCATTTCCGTCATGTCGCCATCACAATGGAGAACAAGCGAAGAGATGAGCACCTTTTGCGAGTTTGTGTTCTCACTAAACATTTATTATTATATATATGTGTGTGTAGATGGTGTGAAATATATTGGTCAAACAGGCAATTCACTAAGACAAAGGATGTATGCACATTAAAATGATATTAGCCGAAACGACACTTAAAAGCCAGTCAGTGCATATTTTACGCATCACACAATTGAAAACCTTGTCATCATGACACTACGCACATCTTCAAACGGCACAAACGACATATTAAGATTAGAGGACGCATTAATTAATAATTTCACATCTAGATCACCTAATGGATTGAATTTGAAGAGGTGAAACTATGGCTACAATAATAAAAGCTGAACCTATTACAAAGAAAGAAATGAAAACCAACATGAATGTGTATTATGTAGTAAAACGTTTGCAACACGACAAAGTTTACGGAGATATATCAACTCATTACATCTACTCACACCAAGGAGGTACCACTGCCCCGTTTGTGATAAAACATGCACAAGAAAAGACGCTCTGAAGATACATCTAAAGAAAAAAACATAAATTAAACATCAACCAGTGTGTTATTAAAGTGGATCCAGATACCAATATAAGTAAAAACGCAGAAAAGCCCCTCCAATACATGCCGCCCCCCCCCCCCCCCCCCC
>LQRL01127429.1:15034-25036 GCA_001703475.1 Hydroides elegans
CACACCGAAATTAGAACAATGTGTTATGTCCCATATTCGATATCCGATATCTCATTCCAAAACGGAAATTTTGCACTGAAGACATAACATACCAATCAAAATTCACTATGCGCATGGTCAGAAAAACAAACATTCCACAAAGGCAAATCGATTCCAAGAAGAATATAACGGATTCTTTTCTACCAGGCGAAAAATTGATAGATTTGAAAGTACGACAAAGAGTTTAGCATCAAAGTCCTTGATAACATACGATGCAATATGTGGTCATCCCCTCGGGATTCAATAGTGACAAATATGAAAGAGACAACAAAACTGCCGCCGACATACTAAGAGAAGATCTATTCCGTTCTTCTTCAGAAGAAGAAGACTAAAAAAGTGTTATACAATGCCTAAAAAGTGACTTTTTTACAAAGTAAAAAACACTGCGAATATTATGTAATGAGATGGGTTACAGACATACCAAATTACTTTTTTGAACATGAATTGCTTAACTTCATATATGATATTCTAAGACTTTATATAACATATTTCAGAAATGTATATTTTATTTATTCATTTCAATTATTTTAAGTACAAAATGTATTTTATTTGGTAGCAATAGAATAAATAACTGCAACGGGTTAACAATACACTATTACGCAACAATAAGATAAATTTATATTTATTACGTCACATTTAATGGTTCAGGGTAACCTAACTTTTACTAGCTCAGTAATGCGATTTTATCCTTTTGTCTAAATAAACTTTGATGAAGGTAGCTTAGACCGAAACATGTTGGTTAAAAAACTAAATAAATAAATTCAAACAACCATTAAATAAACTTTGGTGTTGTGTTATAACCAGACTTGCATTTAATTATATTTATTATTATAATTTTGATGGAAACTAGGACATTATTAATTATATGGCGGAGCTCGTATATGCTTGCTTTAGGACGTCAAACTATTACGGTATTAAAAATAAATAATTGGACTGTAAAGATTTCGGTATAGTGTCACTTCAAACATAAACGAATGATTTAGTCATCTCTTAATTTTAATCAAAAGCATCTATATCGTATCGCTTTTTGCTATACTCTATGAGTGCTTGGTCTTTATATTGTGTTTTGGCGAGATGTGTATCACAAATTGGTGAATAAATTCATTTTACTTTGAAAAGAATCGATAACATTTTTTTCAATGTTTTAATTTGTTACTATTGTAATATGTGTTGTTTAAAAAAATGGAATAGAGTCGATATGCAGTTCAAGGGATATCTCAAGCTTGAGCCTCAATCAGGGTAAAATAAGCTGCATCTTTAAAAAATAAATACTACCAAATATATATTAATCCCTGACTACATGCAATCGCTTGTAGCGATTTCCCACTGTTAAAGAAGTACATCAACTGGCAATCCGGGCATTTCATCAATAGCCAATCATTTCATCTTGTTATAATTTTTCTTTCATTCATAGGGATGGAAATAAATGGTCATGAACAAAAACACTGAACCAGGTAAGACTCCATTAATTAATAACGATATTTAGCTTTGGAAATGCATACAATCATTCATCAATATCGTGTATGATATTTTTTAAATTGTATATAGCCGAAGATGAATAAAAATGGGAGTATGACACCTTGTACGTATAATATATCTTTTATCTAAAAAAACTATTTGAAATTATCAAATAAAAAATTAAGGATGGTTGAGGATAAGAATGTTTTTTTTTATTTAAAAAATATATACGTTTTCATGTATGTTTTTTTGGATAACCATTCACATTTGTTCAGTGGTATATTAATAATCTTAATTAAGAGGTAATGCTATATCAAACAATAAAATGTATAAGTTAGTCAAGGTTTTTTAAATAAATAATTATCAGTAGTACCTTGGGCTTTTAAAGATGGATATTTGCCTGCGGGGAAAAACGATGACATCAGATTGTTGATTGTTACGTCATGTTTATGTAAACATAAAATATAAGCACAATCACTTAAGTTGAGTTAAAAGGCAAACATGGTTTTCATGAGAGCGATGAAAAAAATTTGATCTAGATATATCAAGTGGTGCGAAGTGCCAACGTGTCCAAAAGATTAGTAAGGAGTCGGTGTTTCGCAACATTCTAAAACGAGAACTTTCTGGTTTTATGAAGAAACCATATAAAGATTACAACGGCCCAAGAACAGAAGGCGCGGGGCGCATCATCCCAATGCCATTAGGGGAGATGGATTGGGACGAGAAAATAGCTCTTGACGAGCTGTGCAAGGTAAGGTTTGTTTCATATAATTGAATAATATTTTATACACATACATTTATATATATATTATCGAAAATAATGATTTCTTAAGTGTAAAATTTGGCTTTCCCAATGTGTATGTTTTAAAAGGCAGAGGCTATGGAGATAGACGACTAGAAGGCGCCTGCTACTTTGGGATTTCGGGGTTGTGGGAAGGGTTCGATTTCCTTGTAAGGGTTGGTTATATTGACATAAAATATAGAAATTTAAAAGTACCTTCAATTTTCTTGATTTTTCATAATAAATGACACTGCATTATTTTGCGATCATGGTCACCACTTTTTGCGTCAAAACTTGTGCACCTTATTATGTGTACATTTTTTGCGTTTATGTGTACGTTATATTTTTGCTAAGTTTTTTTCGTGTACTTTTCATAAAAGCCTAGGAAACATAGATCTTTATATCAAACTACCGTTTACTTTTGAATTGAAAAGGTTAAAGTTTTTATTAAAAATGGAAACACCAAATAATTATTAAAAAATTGATGATTTGACCAACGCCCCAAAAAAGCTAAAGGTCATAACAATTTATGAAGATTTACCTGCGAAAAAAATTGGATTTCGATAGCCCCGAAATAATATGTTTGGACACTCCGGACACAAGTTTTAATGAGAAGTTAATGCAAACACCCGTAGCGGTGAATGAAGACGTATATTCTGGTTTGGAGCGTGCGCCGAAAATTGTGCGAGCAGTATCAAGGATTGGGGATATGACAATGGACGTGTCTACACCCATTATGCGAAGGCCGCTTTCGTCGCGTAGACTGGATTACTCACCAAAGAAGTGCCACAGGTTAAGCATGTGTTTGCTTTTGAGATGCTTTTTGACGAGTTTTGACAGCGTGAAATTGATACATATAATATGGCGTGCGAAAACAAGGAAGGTCTACTCTGCAGAGACTGCGGCGCGTCGGTCAGGGACCACTGGCATTGCCATGCTTTCGAGTGCCGGGAGTGTTACCCGGAACATTTTTGTAACGTGTGTGGTTTGGCAAAATATGTATTGCTCTAGATTAAGATTGCGAAAAAATGATGTTATTAATTGACTGTGCTTTTTTGGTTTAACATTTTTTGACTTACTTGAAATTAATATTAGGACGCAATTTTACTTGATAATAAATTCATTTCATTTATTATTTTTGGTTTTTTGTTTGCTATTACGTGCAATCAAAATATATGTTTTACAAACCTTAATAGAAACGGTTAGATTTTTACAAACCTTTTGATGTTTGGAAAACTTTTTGGATACACTCTTGACAGGTAAGCTTTTTCATTTGAGTCATTTTTTTGTTGTTGCACTTTCTTTGAAAAAGAAACCGTTATCCCTATGGTAATATTTCACCCTTTGATCCCTTGGATACCCTCCTTCATTGCGGTTCCCAAGTAATAGGTCACTAGGTCTCTATTGTCGATTGTTGCTACAATGTTTGACGTATGTGTCTATTGAAAATTTTTCAAACAGGTTTTTTGTATATAGGGTTAAGACTTAAATTTATCATATACAGGGCTTTGGTAAAATCGCTTGATATACAGTTATAAAACGTCCACCCCGATACCAATCCAACCAACATTAATTAAATGATAAAATGAATAAAATTATGAGAGCAAATGAACATAGACAATATATGAAGTAGTGAAAAAAGTCATTATATGTTTTTGAGAAATGAATTCGAGTTTTACGCATATTGTTTCGCTAAATTCCAAGCAAAATATTGATTGTGCTAAATGTTAGTTAACACTAACTGTCCTGTAAAAATGTGTTTCAACATTAATTTATAGAATATTCAGAAAAATCAGATCGTACCGATCTTTTATTTTCTAGAGTAGATTCGTGGTTAATGATTTATAAAAACAGTCAAGTTAAGATTAAAAAAAAAATAAATATATCGGAAAGAACATTGTGAACATTTTGAAGCAACAAACATTCTCAAGTATATAATATTCATATCGAACAATATCCGTTCATCATACTATCTTTAAAGTGAATTATAAATTGATTTGCATTTTGACATTTTTCACGCATTTCAATAAAAAAACTGGCAAGTTGGAAACAATTAAATATATATATCTATATATCTTTACATGATACAAATCCTTTCTTTTATAATAATACATATTTCTTTATTTTACGCTTAACAATACGAACATCTATATTGAAGTTGAGCTAGGTCGTTTAAATGAATTAATCAAATCGCGTTTGGAAGAGTGTGTGCGAGAATCGAAGTCTGCAGTACGGGAAGTGAAGCCAGTACAGGTCCCGCTCTCGACTAAAGCAGTAAGTATAAGTTTAAATGTCTTTTCGAAATTTATAATCATATATATTCTCGAACTCTGCGAAAGTTCGGCCAGAAATATACTTCTGCTTATGATAATATTAAGAAGTGAATTCAGTGAATTAAGTGAAGATATATATAAAATATTAATATCTACCAAAAATGAATATTTACCATTGGAAAACTCCTAACGCTCAATTTAATTACATACGTTTGTTTTCATATTTTGATCACATAATCATTCTTTTTATGTTGCTCAAGATTATCGAGCTCAACGTCGCCGAGGAAAGGGCCTACATTGCCACAGAGAAAGCAGAAGATGCACAAGCCAAAATTCTCGATGTGATTGGATTCCTCGCAGTAGGGTTTACCAATTGGTGGGATGACGTCGAACGAAGAAAGACCAAGATTATCGAGCTCAACGTCGCCGAAGAGCAGACCGACATTGCCACAGAGAAGGTAGAAGAGGCCCAAGCCAAAATTCTGGAGGTCATTGGGTTCCTAGCCATTGGCTTTTCCAACTGGAAGGATGACGTAAGACGAAGAAAGGCCAAGATTGTCGAGCACAAAGTCGCTGAAGAACAGACCGACATTGCCACAGAGAAGGTAGAAGAGGCCCAAGCCAAAATTCTGGAGGTCATTGGGTTCCTAGCCATTGGCTTTTCCAACTGGAAGGATGACGTAAGACGAAGAAAGGCCAAGATTGTCGAGCTCAACGTCGCTAAAGAGCGGACCGACATTGCCACAGAGAAGGCAGAAGAGGCCCAGGCAAAATATCCTCGAGGTCATTGGGGTTCCTCGTCATTGGGTTCTCCAACTGGAATGATGGCGTCGAAGAGCGTGCGGATAATGCCACAGAAAAGGCAGAGGCCTAGGCAAAAATTCTCGAGGTCATTGGGTTCCTCGCCATAGGGTTTTCGAATTGGAAGGAAGACGTTGAACGGCGACAGATGGAGGTTAGTATAAAAGATGTGGTTACTGGGTATCAGTGACAGATCTACGTAAGAAACTTTCTGGTCCGTGGCCCCGTTTGCTCATCAAAGCGATTCTAATTTTTTTGTACATTCGTTCGGCTTTATATATTTTTTATATTGTTCTGAATCCCCCACTGCTTATGAATGTTTTCATGATGGTCGGATTTCGGTTTATTCATGCTTCAAAAATATATTAATGATTGAGCTGTTTCTCTTTTCATACATTTGTTTTAACATATACCAATAGATATATGCATATATGCTGATGACACTACTACAGAAGAAGTAATGCATAGAACAGAAATAAACAAAACTGCAAAGCTTCAAAACACAGCAAACCTCATACTTGAGTGGAGTAAACTAAACGATATGGAACTCAACCCTTTGAAAACTCAAGAATTGATTAGTTAGAGTTCACCCCTGCAACAAAACCCAACACCAATCAGAATAGATAATGTAGAAATTTGTCAAGTACCATCTTCAACATCACACAAGTTATACTACCTGCGCCAACTAAAAAGGTCGAAAGTAAAGTAAACGGATATAATAACATTTTACAAATCAATAGCGCACCCAACGCTCGAATATGTAGTGCAAGCATGAGAACCAGGAATAACCGAAGAACAGTGTGACGTGATTGAAAATGTACAAAAACGAGCTCTCAAAATTATTCATCCCCATCTCAAAAACTACGAAGCATTGAACACGAGTAAACTACATCTACTTTGGACAAGAAGAACCGAACTGTGTACTAGGTTTTTCCACCAAATAAAGGACCGAAGAAATATCCTTACTAAACTGTTGCCAGCACGTAGACAACAAGACTAAAGTTTACGAAATGCTAATAAATATCAGCTCCCATGTATCAGAACGGCTAAATGCAAAACTCTTTTTTACCATACTGCCTCCCTATTAGTTTACAAAACTAAAATTATAAGTTGGAAATTCACTGTTAAATATCAATGAATTATAATCATTTTGTAAGAATCCAGATACCATGCATATGAATGTCCTACCCCATGAAAAACAGCTATTCTCTCAGCAATTATGAAAAACTTGGAATGAACTGTCCTAAAGTATCGTTAATGCAACGAGTGCAAATAGTTTGAAAAAAAATCTTAAAATTATTGAAACAAGAAATACTCAACGACTTATTGCTGTTAGATGAAACGACCAACAAATTAATGGACACTGACCAAAGAAGCGAAATCATGAACAGAAATCTTCTAGGCTCTACAACTACAACTTCTAGAAATATGATGTGGTTAGTGGGTGTATGGATTTCATAAGTTTTAGTCTTTTAATGTGGGATTATTAAATAAAACAATAATTGAGGCTTAAAAGAAGAGCACCCCACGAGGTATTCCTCAAAATAGGTGTTCCTTTTAAAATTTCATCTAGCTACAAACTTTCAAAAAAATGCCTTCTAGCTACAAGAATTTTAGGAACACCTTTTTAGATTTTTGTCGATTTTTATTAATTCCTTAGAAAATTTTGAGTTTAATCTTATTCAGAGATATATAATTAGGTTCAATAAACTGAAGTACAACTCAAAATTGGTCAAATATACCCGTATTACTATTTTCATTTTTCAGAAAAGGTGTTCCTTTTCCGATTCTAGCTACCTAGATGAGCGCAATGAGTTCAGCTAGCTACAAAAATAGGAACACCTTTTTTGTAAAATTATTATTTCTAAATTTGATTATTGATAGCTTAAATCAATGCCTCAAGTGATTTTATGCACAAATAAGCACTTTTAGAAAATTAGGTCGTGGGGTGCCCTTCTTAAAAGGCAGTCATATACAGCTCACCTTGGAATTAGATTGGATATTTAGTTGTTCCACCTTTTTAAAATCATGTTTTCATTTTAAATTCATATATTTATTATTAAATCTCATTAGATAATAGTTTTGAATTAATTCTATATATCCGATTTATGTTATTTAATAATACATTTTTGTTAAAGCAATAACAAAATAATGGTCCGTTCATAAAGTTTTAGAACCGCGCAAAATTCAAAAGAAGATAATTTGCTGTTTTCGCTTTGAAATATAGTTATTAAACTCTTTACATAACAAAAATGTTATAAATACTTACCAGTATGCGGTTTTCAACCAAGCAAATTAATTTCCATTATGATTACAATTAAAGTTCGCAAAAAATATTCATAAGAATGTTTTTATTTCAATAAGTATTAATTTACGTCTCATTATTGACGTTTTGGCATAGCGCAATTACGTCACTGTATTAATTACGCTACGACAGGTGGTTTTAGCACGTGACGTTCACACGTAGATAAATGGGTATGCACTGGGTTATGCGAATCGCAATTAAACCAAGAAATAAAGAGATTCAATCAATCTTGATTCTTTATAAGCAACCGAACCACCATTTTTAAAAAGTGATAATTTTAATTATGGTTTGAATGACTGAAAAGAAAACAGTACCATATTTCTATGATATTTCGAGAAATTACTTTTGCAACAACAAAAAATCCAATGTATGCAAAGAGATGAGTAAAAAAATAATATAACCATTCGTAAATGCGAATAATTATCATTACATTTTATCTATCATACATAGCTTATGCATATGAATGTACGTAATATTATTTAAATTTGATATGAAAAAATAATGAAAAAAACTGTTACTTTTGATTCTCTTTGGTAGTTTGTAAATGGATAAATAGGAAAATGAACATTTAATAATAACCGTAACACCTCGTGTTCTTAAAGATAATATAGGGTAAAAAAGATATCATGTTTTATGGATTTTGTTTCATTTATATATTCTAACGTATTTTTGTTCATGTAGAATATGACATACCTACACGTACATGCAAAAATGGTGCCGAGTGATTAAAAAAACTGTTTCCATTTTTCTTAAATGTAACATGAACATTCTATAGACTCTAATTTGGATTTTAAGTACTAACTCCATGATATCTGGAAAATAATTCAAGATTTTGGAACAGTTATAATTCTGTTTGTGTTTGCGAAGCATGGATGCAGGTGAAAAAAATATTTGGAGAACCAAAAATCGTATTGTGACGTAATAATTAGATGAAGATTCAATGAAAAAGCTCAATCAAATTTTGATTTTGATAAACTCACATTGATTAACCTTATCGTGCGCTTAGCGGCCGAGCCATTTCAAGCGCGTTACAAGAACTCACAGATAGATAGATAGATAGATAGATAGATAGATAGATAGATAGATAGATAGATAGATAAATAGATAGATAGATAGATAGATAGATAGATAGATAGATAGATAGATAGATAGATAGATAGATAGATAGATTGCGATTGTTTTTCTTTTATCGATTGACATATTTCGTTTTTTTTTCAACCAATGTTCAATTATCATAAACCCTAAGAAAGATTTGGTGCTTAAATAATAAATAATAAAAGAATGATACAATGCGACACAGCTTGCAGTGAGTGTAATTCTTTCTTTTATATAAAAATGTAAAAATCATCACCAAACATATTTAGCCAAAACTTTGACGCGGAATCTATATACACTTTGAAATACCTCCACCTGTTATTATTTTGCTCATATATGTTTATTCTATAACAAACGTGTAATTTATGGCAATATTTGACTATAATATGATTCTAATATGCACTGTTCAACCCTACTTACGGTCATTGTTCACAGCTGAGCATTAACTTATTGTCTTGTAAGTTATATATTTATGTGCAATCATGCGTGAAATATTTGCAATGACACGCACGGTGTATATATATTGTATGTCCAATTATGACTTAAACCTTGTTTGGACAGGATCCTATGAAATATCAGGAGCACAGTCTCGTAGATTTTTGGAAGCATATGATTCTTATTTGTTTATCATTATATAATAAAGACATATAATCATTTTAACCTCAGTGTATGCACAGGGCATGTTAAGGTCTCATGTATAACTCTTCGTGCGTTATGAAAACATGTAATAAAAGGATTACCAAATCGGCTATTGCACATGTCATTAAGTTGGCCACTCTTGTATGGATATCGTCCTCGTGTATCAAAATATTTGTTCTTTTCTGTCAGATTGGCAAAGATCCCTATCATAAAGGCACCCCAGAACGAATCCCTAAACTTGTAACAACACCGAAGGTTCGAAATATCAGCTGGATTTCGAATATTTTACTAAATCCTGTTTCTAACATTTTACAAAAGGAATATAACATCAAAACATATATAAAAGTTATTTCACAAAAGGAATATAGAAATTAACATATAGATAAGAATTAGAATTTGTTTTTTTTTTTTTTGCTCGAATAAATACATGTGCGATTGGATAGACATCAATTTTACGTTTGAAGTATCACAAATGGCAGAAAAGCAGAGCAATACAAATGGAGGGGGAACAGCTAGACAGAGCAAGATCCCCACCCTTGGGGTTTCGGGCTTACCTCGCCCAACGAAGGGATCAAGGGTAAGTTGATGGTTATTGTTGTTCAGTAAAATAT
>LQRL01127434.1:7556-17647 GCA_001703475.1 Hydroides elegans
CCTTTTCTTTATTATGCAAGTTCCCTTTTTATTTAGTCTTTTATTGATGCACTCTGGTTATAATTATCACGATCCGATCGACCTTCCAATAACGAAAATAAATGTTTTAGGATATAATGTATTGAACTTGTAAGTAACCAATGAATAACCCCTTTCGCAGATAAAGATGTCATGGTAAAAGTTTTTACATTTTTTACATCTGACAAATCCAGAGAGTGTTGGACCGATGGTTCAGTTGAATATCTATGGTTTTCGCCAACAATGTATATTTATGATATTTAAATAAAAAATATATTTTAGATTTTTATATAAAAATGCGCGAGCAATTTGAATAACGTCAGAAAATGACATCCTTAAAATATTCATAAACAACAAAATGCGGACCACATTAGGACGTCGCATTTAAGGTCTAATTGGACCTCTTTCACTGCACGTCCTTTGGGGGTCAGATATTGACGGTGAACCGACGTCTTAAAATGACGTCGGCCAAAATTACACCTGGGCTCAATATAGGACCAAGAAAGGACGTGCTCACGTGAATATGACGAACCTTTGCCGAGTGGGTTATGTTAGGTTGACGTAGCGAGCCTAAAACAACGAACCGAGATTTTGCCTAGAACCGTTCCGAACCTTGCTCTTGTCGAACCGTCACACCCCTAGTAGTTGCGAAGTCAAATTTACCGACGTGTGTTCATTGACGAAATGTATGCACTGATGAAATCGGCGGCGACAACCCCATTTCCACGGGGGCGTCTTTATGTAGATCAATCCATATCGTGTGATCTTTATATCTAAACCCAGCAAACTTCTACCAGAAAAATAATACATTATTTCATATGAAAGCGCCTTTTAAATAACAATAATGGCTATAACGATATCTTTAAAAGTGTCATCGGGTGTATCTTACATCATTTTATTGGGTCATAAAATAGCTCACGCCTGTTCACACAGAATGGTTATATTTTGATACGCAATCGAACAGTTCAAAAACACAAACAATAGTTATTACTGAACACATCATTTATTTTTGATTTCTTAAGACTTTGTGATTCAACTTATATTTGAAAAACAACGGTTTCTATCTCAGTTTATCTAAATAATTTTATTTTAACACAATGGATACATCATTTCATTTTCATTAATGTTATACTTTTTACTCCGTTTGGCACTGTTAAGAATACGCGTCAAAAATGGTAAGTCTTTTAATTTTACAGATTAATTTTACAAATATGATATTGGATGCATTTTATGGGCATTAAAGTAGTCTCTCAATGAAAATAAATCAAGTCTAAATCATAACATTAAGGCAAGCATGTTGTTTACAATACATTATAGATAGATGACAAGCTTACATTGCAATAAGCTTCATCTAAAATTATCATATATGTAATGATCACTACATTTATTAATGGAACTCATTGATTTAAAGACTGACGCTGTAAAACCAAGCGATACAAAATCAAAGAGAACATTAAAAGAATGGTTGAAGAAGTATTTCTGGCAAGGTAGCTAAGAATCAATTTATTTCTTAATTTTATTGATAATATCAGTTAATTTGATAAGAGACGTCAGCATGTTCAGAATTAAATTTGATAGCAAAAAATCAAATTTGTTGTTTTTATTATTCCTTAATTGATTTTAGTATATGTTAATTTAGAATTTAACAAAAGAATAGCCATTTTTGCAATTATTCGTTGAGTAAGGTTGGTTAGTCTATAAAGTACTGTTGAATAATCAAACCCTGTTCCAGTAACAACAATATTATATCCTCGTCATCTTTAACAATCCCCTAACAGCAATTGGTACTTTCTTTAACACTACAGGTCAACTCCAACACGGTGCGCCTCGCCCCTCAGAGCAACGCGCCATTTACCACACCCAATGCACCAATGACCCAGATGAGGCGCACACACAAAATGGCGCGTCATCTGTGTCCCAAGCGACCTCGTCGTCTTTTGTGGTGCGTCATAGGCGCTTATTGGCGGTCAACGCGCCACTGGTTATTGCGCACACACTCTGGTGGCCATTTATGTGGCGAAGCGGGCATTGGGGTTATTTCCAAGAGGCATGGTTTATGCCGATCACTATGGTGTTTGGATCTATCATAGCAGGTTGGTGAGATGGATCATTATCATGTGTCTAAAATACGTGTTACAATAATTTGATGGACATTTGCAATTTTATATATAAAAAAGTATGTATTAAAAAAACTGTTTGAATAAGTTTTTATCCAGTTACAAATAAACATAAAGTATATATCACATATAGCTCGATATTTACAACCACACAATACAGGTATATGCTTTGCTTTAATCAGTGTTATAGTGATTTATAATAATGTAACACTTAATATGGCATGAAATTATATTAATCATAAACAGAAAACATAAATATACAAATATATATTATATACTTCTTATATGAAAATATAACAATGTTATTTTCCATATCACGTGATCTAGGTATGACGAGCGAGGGAGGCGGCGCCGTGGCCTTTCCCGTGATGACCTTGGCCTTTCGCATCACCCCATCGGTGGCACGTGACTTCTCCATGGCCATCCAGGCATGTGGCATGAGTGCAGCAAGTGCAACCATTCTCCTAATGCACGTGCGCGTGTCTACGCATGCGCTGATCATTTCGTCGCTAGGTGGCGCTTTGGGGATGTTGTTTGGATTGGAGGTCATTGACCCGCTGCTGACTGCGCCACAAAAGAAAATGGGATTCGTCAGTATTTGGATCTCATTTGCCGTGGTGCTATTTATCCTAAATCGAACCCATAAACGAGTTACATTTGATCGAATCATGGATTTTTCCCTATGGAAAGGACTTGTATTATTCGTGGCTGGGCTCCTGGGTGGTATATTTACTTCGTTCTCAGGAAGTGGCCTTGACATTTGTACCTTCAGTTTCCTCACAGTCTTATTCCGTGTCTCAGAAAAAGTAGCCACACCGACCTCCGTTATACTCATGGCGGGAAACTCCATATTTGGCGTCTATTGGCGCAGTGCCATGATGGTTGGCCTTGACCCGGAAGCCTGGCGCTATTTAATTGTGTGCATACCCATTGTTGTCATCGGTGCACCAATCGGAGCTTTCATTGGCAGCCATTTGCATCGGCAGGTGCTCGCTGGCCTTATCTACATATTGGACGCGGTGGCGCTTGTCAGTGCATTTGTAATTGTGCCACAGACACCTGCTTTACTTGTGTTGTCAATAGTAACAATTTGTGCGGGATTAGCGTTCTTTGTGGCGTTGAGTTACCTCGGAAGTAAACTGCTTGAGCGACAGGTAAATGACGCGTTGAGGAGTTCGAGTTTGGAAAGTATAGATATTGAAGCATCCTCTTTCTATAAGAATAACTATGATACTACGGAGGACAATCTTTTAAAAAGTAATAGCGGAATATGATACCGCTGTTTAAATTTGTAGATGTATGTTGTTTATGTATGCATGTAACAATTCTAAGGGTATAGCTTATTTTTACTTTTGCAACATCTATAATCTGAAGCATTTTGATGGTTTAAACTATTGTTTGCACATACGATTTTATTAAATCATAATTTGAGTAGTATTCTTTTTCTTAACAACACTAGAATATCATTCAATTTACATGAATCATATTATGAAGGAGTTTGGTGTGTTTTATTGTTTGATATATTGGCTTTATTTGTTGCTATAACAGAAACAGTTTCCGTTAACTTTATTATATTGAAATTTATATTGTTCTTGACATGAATATATGTTATCGTCAATCTGTGTAAACCGCGTATGTCAACACTATCTGGAATTGATCAGTCAATGTCAATATACGCTAAAATCTGGCTATACACATAACACAGATTGACTGGTTCCAATAAAGAGTAAAAACTTATTTTGATAAGTCATTAATATAATATAATGAATGGCATTGTTATCATAAATAATACTTCAATGCATTATTTACTGATTTGTGTCGTTTTATCCAAAATTATAATTGTATTTGTAACATAACTTCAGGTATGATTACAATAATAAATTTATTGTAATAGATGTATTTGAAACATGGTTCTTATGGTAGATTATAAAGTTTAGCACCAAAGCAAAATGATGCATCGCAATCTTATGTGCGTCCTTAACTTTCTCGTTTTTCACTTATATCAATTGCAAATATATTATTTCCACAAACACAGCTATTACGCTATGTATCAAAACCCATATTAAGAATATTCATTAGACGTCACACAATGTGATTCCGACTTGATTGCAATTATATCATTGACATCCGTGTAATAGATGTGGCCAAATTTTAGCGTATGTTGATATTGTCTGGCCGATTTTAGACAATGCGACATCCACTGAGTAAAGCAGCGTGCATTTACTATGACTGAAAAATTCAGGTAATAGGGGCATTCGCGGTTAAAACAGATTGAAGGTAACATATAAACATTTTTTTTTAAATAACAATGACATACATAACAATTAACTGAAGTTTAAATTATGTCACAACTCATGTTTATATATGCTTGAACTAAGTTTAAACTAAAATCTCATTTAAGGTCAATATTGAATCGTTAATTACTTTAAGATTAAATGTGTTAATTCCATACGCATATAAAATACGTATACGCTATATACACAATACATATATTACACTTTTAAACTTGTATTTAACTTATATCACCGTTTAATTTAGATAATGCAAGTTTAATGTATATCTCAATGTCATTTACTACCTCAATATGTGATTCTATATGTGGGAAGTATGAATCTACCACAAACATGTGTATTTCCTAATTCGACAATAAAATAAGATATGAAATACGTATATATTATATACATATTTAAAACGTTTATACTTGTATTCAACTTATATCGCCATTTAATTTTGATGATTCAAGTTTAATGCATATTTTACCTAGATTCATTTTTGATATGTTTCAAATTATTTACCACGCTTATATGCGGGATTCAATCTTTTGAAAGTATGAATCTACCATTAACATTTGTATGACCTTATTTGAGAGGAAAAATAATATACGTTTAATACTTATATTTTAAATAAAAGAGTTTCAATGTTTTCGTTAGTTTTGAAAATATTTCATTTTACTTCAACGGATCAAAAGACTCTAGCATTTTCGAGAAATCTTCCTATTAATTTTGCGACGCAAAAGACAGTGCATATCAAACTTGTTGTGTATACATTCAATTTACCTACTTAAAACGATAACACTTATTTTAAAAGTTATTAATCTTATATTTAAGTTCAATCTTCTGGCCAAAAACAATAACACATATCCAAACTATTATGGTTTAGTTTCTACAAATCTTTGTTTAATAAACAAAATATCAGGCTTTAATAAAATGAATAAATAAAATTAATATATAAACATGAATAAGCGGTTGGGCAAAAACATATTTTTTTGGAATGTTATAAAAAGCATTTTATAGACTACATTGTGTGGTATTGGTATTGTTATTGTGTAATGTATCTAAGGGATGGTTCAAATGGTAATCAAACAACCCAAACATACTTTTATCATTCTGCTGAAACAATATCGACTTCAGAGTCTGAAATAAAAAAAATAAATAAGTTAGGATAAATAATTTCCTGCCACTTATATTTCCTGTGATCCTTTTTATCTTAAAACGACCGAAAAATATATTAATATTTTAACATGGGATCCCGTCAAAACTGTTTGATTATTTTGAGTTCATCAGTCGAAGGCATTATTCATTTTTTAGCACGTTCCTTAGATATGTGTGTCATTGCGTGAAACTTTTTTTTATTGTGAAATATCCCTATTATCGCCCGACAATTATACGCCCAGTTTTTGGTTCTTACATACGAAAGAAACTAATGTGTAGAAATGATAACAGAAGGAAGAAACAAACGAATTTGGACACCTCTGTTTAAGGGCCGAATGGGGACACATGTGCAATGCTCGAAATTCGTATGGAAAAATGTAGGGTTGTCAAAAAGTTGACGACACTTCTGCAAGTTCTGGCCCCTTTCTTGAAAAGAAAAAAAACGGGACCAATGGCCATTAGGAGTTCGGGCCTCTGCCGTTGTATTTTCGATACAACATATACTCTAAAAGGCATGCTTTTTATTATCGATTTACTCGTATAGACGTAGCCCAACTTATTAGCTCTACGCTCGCAAATAGCCTGTCGGTCGCAGACAAACGTAAAGAGCCATTTAGAGCTACCAATTTATCTGAGGTACTTTTATTCAAAAGTGACATAGCTTACCTTACCTTGTAACTTTAAAGTAAGGATGAATTGGGAGAGGACAGTCTATGCGGAATGGATCAAATATATATCTTGCCTTGCAAATATATGTATATGGAACTGTTCATACGGATTTGTTAAAAACATCAGCATCGTGTGGGACTCTCAAGTGGCAAACTCTGAATGAGCGAAGAACACAATGATGTACCGAATTATTTATCACAAGATGGCCATCCAAACAAGTCTCCTCTTGCCAACTCTCCACGAACGTTGACATATCATATGGAAGGATATCTTGTTCCGTTCACCAGCACTCCTTCCTCTCCAACAGTATACGTCTATAGATCTCTCTACCATAAAAGCTGTAGACGCACCAAGTGTAGATCTATTCAAAGTGAGCGTCGCAAAGTCTCACCTTCGCGACTAGATCTCCTTCTTTTTTAGTGATCACTGTAAATACAACACCCACGCATGCACAAACTATATATACGTACGAATTTTACTCTACATTGGACATCACAGAAGTGCGGGATACGCCAATGGCGGACTACATTGAACAGGAAAAAGAAGTAGAGTCTGGAAATTCTTATCTTATCTTCTCTTAAAAATAGTTCGGTGTGTTCCCAGCCAAAGCATTATAGATACTCGTACTCGTACTGATTTATTTCACATACACATAAACTTGTATACGTGAAAAAAAAACACAATCAAATGATTCATTAAAGGTGCTGGGTTCATTATCACGTTATACATGTATTATAGTTTGAGGTTTCAATTTGAACAATGGCGTATTACAATAAACTTATCCCTCAGAAACAAATGAACGAATTGTTATTACGCACAAGCTATTTTCAACTCATGACTCAATCACGCTATACTGCTTTTCCTGAATATCCTTGCAAGCGATTGTCGTGGCTTGATATTTCACTGATTTGGTCAATGTTATCAAGGATACGCTAAAGTATCACTCCAATAAACGCACTCACAATTGTACGCCATCTAATGCAAAATAAAAAAAATGATTGCATTTTGTGTCAGGTGTTGATACGCAGAGTTTCATCCAAGCATTTACCCTTGCACAAACCGCATTTAATGTCCAACTATGTTCTCCTCAGGTAAGTTAATTTTGGATTTTCATGTTATCTTTATTAATAAAGAACGTTTGCTGTAGCAAAAAAATATGAATATAAGAAAATATTAAGTGTTTCACGTCATATGTATATATAAAAACACATTTGTAGCGATAATCTCTATATTTATTTGAATTATTTTGGCCAGTCTTTAAAAAAATAATAATAATGAAAAAGCAATAATAACAACATTCTCTGTGTTTCACATAAATCATGTTCGACCTGTTTTAGGGTAAGCCAGTGGAGTTTGTGAACCAAGATGACTCTGGAAGAAAGTGGTTGAATGATTTCAAGAACAAGTCATTCGCTACGCCCATAAACCTCTCATCCATCGAAGGTATGCACAATCATTCGTTTTTACTTTTTATTGAAATGATGCGATATTGATCTTGTTTCAAATTATACAGTTCGGTTTTTTTTACAATTTTGTTTTCTTTTCAATTTTACACGTATGCGCTCCTAAATCACAGTCAGCAAAGTTTAGAGCGATTAAATAAACCTTTTCCGTAAAACCTCTATAAGAATTGCGTATAAGTCTTTATAAATTTCACGTTATTTCCATTTATTTCATTTTGAAAATGTGGGTGGAAACTCCTTTTTTTTTGACAGCCTCTCGCTATGGGGCCCTGCTCGTACCGGATGCGCCCGGAAGCGTGAACGATTTGGCTTCGAACCCGGAGTTCGCCGTTATACTTGCCCATTTTATCGCTCAACGAAGTAAGACTTTATTGTAAGATTTGTTAAAGCTATATGTCATAGACCCTTTTGTGAAATGTCGCACTAAGGAATGCTGTAATAGTTTGTTAATTTTTGCGACAGTACCCATCCTGATGTTTCTCAAAATTATGAAATAATAAGGAATGAAAAGTAGATAAAAAATATTTTTCTGCAGAGCCTATTTTTGGTATCGAGTTGGGATGAAACCGCATAAAAATAACACAGTATGGTTTTCCGACTAGCCTATTTGCAGAAATTATAAAAAAAAATAAAGTAAAAGTATTTGAATCTTATTTCAGATGTCGTTAACCATGTTTTTGTTTGCAAAGTCTATATGCGGAAGATATTCAGATGTCGTTAAAATATCTGTATTACATATTTTTTTTGCAGAGCCTATTGGCGGAAGTTAGTTAAATGTCGTAAAAGTATTATGATTATTTTTGCAGAGCCTATTTGCGGATGTTAGTTAAATGTAGTAAAAGTTTTTGTATTATTCCTGCAGAGCCTATTTGCGGCATCGGGATGGGCGTGGCTGCGCTGTGCAATGGTGTTGCTCGAGGGGCCGACAACAAGTGGTGTCTCAATGGTTATAGTATAACAGCTGTAAGTGTTTTTTTTTTCATGCGAAGAAAGGTTTCCGTGCCCAAAAAAATATTTCCCGCCAAAACAAAATATTTCGCGCGAAAAATATCGCACTAAACATTTATACAATATAATTTTTGCGGGAAAAATTGTACAAATCTAATTTACACATTGTCGATGTGTTCCGTCTGAATATATTATTTCAACAGTTATGTAATACTATAATTTTATCTAATAAATAGAATCTTTGTTTAGCCAAACTAATTGTAAGATTCTCTTCAATCAATTGAGACGCAGATCCTCTTTGGTTTTAACCTACAGTTTTTATCCCCCGCCTCCGTAGCTGGGGCGGGGGATATAGAAACGCACCGTGTCCGTCCGTCCGTCCGTCCGTCTGTCCGTCTGTCCGTCCGTCCAGATGAGTTTGTCCAGGCGATATCTCAGTTACTGTTCACTGTAGGTGGATGAAACTTCACAGCTGGATAGAATATATACCAAAGCTGTGCCTCGCAAGGTTATTTTTGAAATTTTCGAAAAAATGTAATTTTGGCGATTTTTTGAAGTTTTGGACTTAGTCGTTTTCACGTGATAGTTTTGTCCAGGCAATTCCTCAGTTACTGTTCACTGTAGGTGGATGAAACACCACAGCTAGATAGAATACATACCATAGCTGTGCCTCGCAAGGTTATTTTTGAAATTTTCGAAAAAATGTAATTTTGGCGATTTTTGAAGTTTCAGACTTAGTCATTTTCCTTGATAGTTTTGTCCAGGCGATATCTCAGTTACTGTTCACTGTAGGTGAATGAAACACGACAGCTGGATAAAATACATACCAAAGCTGTGCCTCGCAAGGTTATTTTTGAAATTTTCGAAAAAATGTAAGTTTGGCGATTTTTTCGGACTTCGTCGTTTTCCGTAAAAAACATTGTCGACCACATGTGTGCTCCCCGTAGTGGGCTCGAACTCACGCCGTCGGGTAAGTGCTAATGTCAACCTTTTCCAGCCGTAAGTCAGCCACTATATCCATTCGGCCACGCCGGGATAATGTACACTACGAATGATATCTCAACTTTATTGAACCTTTTTTGGCAATATTTTAATGTGAAAGTAAATGTACTCCATATCGAATTATCCGAAAAACGGTATTGTTGTGGTTTTTGTTAGGGTAGGCATATTAGACCAATGAAACCTTAGCCAATGCAAGCTATTTGACGATTGATATTATTTTTCCTCCATACAATTAAAGTTTAATTTTTTCTGGCAAGCCATCAATAGTTACTAATATAATAACATTCTTACGTTTGGTCGTCTTGGGAGATTTTGTCTTACGTTTGAGGAGAAAGACGTTGCATTTTAAACATCTTGACACCTCTTCGATTTCGCAAAAGAAATACATTTTAAACAGTTTGTATAGAAAAAAAGGAATAGCTTCCCGTATGGCCAGGTGCTGC
>LQRL01127436.1:0-26101 GCA_001703475.1 Hydroides elegans
TTACACTATGACGCGTGAAATTGTCCGGATGGACATTTGCAAAGTAGAATGTGGCCTTGAGAAATAGTTTGATTCATTCCTTTGAAGATAAAATTGCTTAATTATAGGGAACGGGGCTTGTCGACAGGACACAGACGTTTCCTGGGCGTTAAATAACCACGTTTACTAGGGACGGGTATGGGAGGGCCATACGAAGCGGTTTATCAAAATGATGTTGAATTATTACCCATCAATAGTTATTCATACGAAAATCAACCAAATTACCATTTAGGTTAATTTAATTTGCAAATAAAAAAATAACCAAATCAGCCGTACTGACCAACCTCATCCCCCTCCCGGATCCCAACGTGCGCAGGGCACACAGGAAGCTCTTTTGCAAAAGTCGATGTATTTACGTATTACTTTAGCTGAAGAAATTGTGGATGATATTATAAATAATAAAATTACATAAAAAAAGTTATTCCCAATCTTTTATATGTAAATGAATTTCCATCATTTCCAAACTAGAAGGCGGAATCCACCGAAGAACAATTTATTTCTGAGAAACACTCATGAGGTGTTCTTCATGGAAGTTCACTGGGTTGGCGAGGGTGGGTCAGACATCACCCGGACAATGCGACCGCCTCGAAATTTAGACACATGTTATATATAAAATAAGATTTCATGTTCGTTATGTCCTCTTCATGGGAGTGCGCTGGGTTAGAAGGGTTGGCGGGGGCGGTTCAGAGAATGTTTTCAGACATCACCTGGACAATGCGCCAAAGCGTTATAAACATTCAAGCGACGGTAACACTTTGTCCGTTTTTGATTTATTGTAGGTCATTGTATTTCGTAACTGTCACATAAGCAACCATAAGCAGTTTTTGAAATGGGACAGTTTTTAAAACAACTGGCTGAGTGGTATTTAAATATATGTCACTTTTTTTTGTGTGTCCATGACGGTAGCCAAAAATGAATAATATGAATTTGAAAACGAACATTAAGATGGATGTTTGAGGTGATTTGAAACAAAAGTGGTGACATTGAAAGTATGAGAATTTATGAATTCATTTATGATATAACACCTTGAATAAATACCATATTGTTTTGTTTTTTTTTTTCATTAAATCGGTGTTAAATATCACAAAAACTAGCTGATGACATTTCTCATTTCCAGCGTATGCGATATTTCATTCATTCTTTTTATATACCCTTTTTAAAAATGTAATTCAAAAACTGCAAAAGTCATCATTTTGAAAAATATTGTTGATGACATTAACCGAGTTCTTATAATGGTTTCTGTTTTTTATCCCCATAGATTTTGAACAATTGATCATTTTAATGTCTTTACATATTGAGAATACAACTGCATTTAGTCATTTCACTTTTCAAACTTTTTATGTGTTACTTTTTGCCTAAACTGTGGATTTTCCTTTTCATTTCTATTCTTAATGAAAATATATTGGGCTAAACAAGAATGAAAGGGACTTCAACCTATTATTATCATATAAAGAAAAATCAAACCGCACTTATTTAAATGAGAGAAAAGCCACAACTATTGAATATATTTCCTGTCATTGTAATACGATAAAGGGATTCTACCTCACCTCCTACCCGAGGTATAGACATGCCATTATTTGTTGAAAAAGCAGAGCTTACGATTGTTCAAAATCCTTTCATGCTCATCAGACGATGAAAACGACAGGGAAATGGGAAGAACAATATAACAACGAAGTTGCATTCAAACAAGGAATGTTCAAGTATTATCTTGCGAGGGTATACAACTGTCTCATTTTGTTTCTTATTCGTAGGAGGAGGGGTGGGGGCAGAGAGGGTGGGAATATGGTGGAGGTGCATGCCCTACTTTATTCCCTCTCTTGTGTGCTCTTTCATGCATAGATTATATTTTTGCAATGTGTGTAATTAGGTGACAAACTACTTTACAATGCAGTGGTGTTTTATGGGTTTATATATTGTATACACACCTTTATAATGTGAAAGAAAAGGTGTGCTGGTGTGGGGCATACACTCTATGATAATACACGCAAACTTACTTTATGGGTTGCAGTTTCAAACAAAAGCGCGGGTAAAAAAGCGAGACAGAGAAGTATACATGTGATGGGAAAGTCAAGTGGAATTTTAAGGGTTGTCGCGTGAAAAAAATCTTAACCACAAAAGAAAAACATGTATTTGTTTAATTATATTTGCCTTTGATTGTCTCGGTCTATTTCACTTCATAATTATAGTTTAGCCCCCAGTACATTCCAATTCATCAAATTTGAAACTAAGGCTGAACTAATTAGAAATTGCATCGGTGTTCAAATAATTAAGATGCATTTTTCTCAAGCAACGCATGTCTGCTACATGTTATGCATGTAGTTTATCCTTACAGCGCTAGACAATGATTGAATAATAACATAAATGAATTATTAATGTTTTTCCACGTTGGCATGTGCTTTATAATTTTGAATCTTACTGTTATAGTATGTTATAACATTTTCTCATTTTTCCCAAGCTACACGCTTCCAAGTTTAAGTTTCTAGACACCAGCCCTATTAACCCTGAATAAAATTAAGGAATGTCAAATCGTGATTTTTCTTTTTATGATTTTTCTATGACAAATATCAGTTAAAACCCCAGTTGATTGCCAGTTAGTTACTATACCACATGGTATTATTCCGAGTAAATATTACTTTTCAATTACCTTTTTTATTATTAAAAATAGTAAAAACATTATATCTACAAGTCGCTGTTTCGATTAGAGCCGTATTGGTCAACACACAGAACAACTACAATGCATTAATATATCAATACTCATTAAATATTTTGCTAAATAATTAACTATAATCTTACCTGTCGGCATTAACTGTATTCCCAATATCAATACTATCCATTGAATAGAAATTAACTTTAATCCTGAGACAGGCGCCATAACTGTATTCAAAACAACGAAAATTAATTATATCTTCATTTGAATTGAACCGAATTCCAATATTGCTGGCACTAATCGATAATGTATACGCTGTAGCACTTTTTTCAGGCTAAAGAGATCGTTTATCCGTATATGAAACTCTCAAAAAAAACCCTCTAAATCACAAGCCACAATGAGGATACCTTATTGTCCGTCTCTTGTTTCCACCACGACTGATAAATTCGATTTGATAAAACTCGTCAAATAGCAGAGCATTCTAATTGCGTTTCTGTTAGGGTCTATCCGGTAACAATATATCTCTCTTCTAGCTGTGTGATGTATATATTGGGACTGTGCAACCTCAACCCCCTACGCACGCTAGTCCTCTAGCTGCCCTAAATTTCTTCACGTTTTTTTTTTATCGTAGTTTTTTGTCCCGCTTTCGGTTTATCTGAAACCCATCCTTTGAAACTAATAATCATGAGCGCAGGTATTTTATCGTTCCTTTTTATTCTAATTTTATAATCCAAAATCTAAATATATAAATTGTTCTAGTTTGCTTGTTAATAAATATGCGTTTTTCGGCTGCAATTTATCAGTTACATGTATAAGTTACATTTAATGTTAACCCCTTAACAATGTTACAAAATGCGCCTATATATTTTCTGCACCCGCTTTGCGCGGCTTAGCTCTGCGCCGAAATCAGATCATATACCACGCCCGCATAGAGGGATCACATAAGATCCAGTTAAGTTATCCATTATCCAACTTCATTGACATGTGTAAAATGGCACACGACCTCATACTATACATTCAAAGACCTCGCGCATGAATGAAAAGTATGTGTGCCAATATGTGATTTTTTTTCTTCACATTGTGAAGTTCCTATTTTAAGGGGGGCTTGCGCTGTAATCAGTATGTAACATGCATGCTTTGTTAACATAAATGATTGTGTATCCGTTTACGCGCTGGTATATAGAGCAAAAAAGGGTTAGATTTACTCAAATTCTGTTGAGTCTACATTTACCGATTGAGTGTTATCAGATGACAATAAACACTTTTTATATAGCATTAAAAGCAAAGTTGCTTCAAATCAAAAACATTAAATATCTGCGCATTTAATGGGGAAACTGCTACTAGATTGCCAAAACAGGGATAGTGTAGGTAAACGGGACCCGGCCAAAAAGTCACTGGACCCAATGTCACTGTTTTTTTCGGCAACATACAAAATGTCAAAAGAAAATGTGCTTTCTAAATTGATTTCAATTTATCTATTGATTGTCATTTCAAACATTAACTATGCACTTGATAACAAATAAAAACACACTTTCGAAAGTATATTTTTGACCAAAATCTCTGGGGACTTTTTGACTGAGAATGTAGGTAGATAATCATGTATAGTTGGTGGCATGCTTCCTTTTAACAGCTACACGTTTAGCGAACAGGTATGAAGAGAACCTCACGAGATGTTCCCCAAAAAAGCTGTTCCCCTCCAAATTCCAGCTGGCTTGGAAATTTTTAGGTAAATCATTCTAGCTTGGAGATTTTAGAAGATTGAGGAACACCTTTTTTGATAATTTCCCCATTTTCGTAATAAATATTGAGTATAATTATTTCAAAAAATATTAAACCTGCTTGCAATTGTTTTATAAACTGTGATTTACTAATTTAGTTATATTCAAAATTTCTATTTTCGCAAAAGTTGTTCCTTTTCTGTTCCAAGCTGGCTAGGAAAGGAGGAACAGCCTTGGAAAAAATGAACACTTTTTTGTAAAATTTTAATGTTCAAAAAACATCATTTTTTCGTATATCATACTTGTAATGTTGTTTTAAGGTGATTTAACAACTTTTTGAAAAATGTGTCGTGGGGTGCCCTTCAGGTATCGTCATTGTCCACCGATAAGATCACATACAACAGGGTATTTTAAAATCTGTATATTTATATACATTAAAAATATTAAAAAGAGTAAATTTATTGTATAAAAATCTCATTCAGTGTTAATAAGTTTCTATTTTTAACAACAAGCGGCAATTTGACTTTCCAATTTCTGAAAGATATTTTGCGACGTCGAAGAGACGTTTGCGTTCTGTCAAATATTTATTTTACAGACGAGTGAACGAACAATTATGTACGCTGTATATAGCTGCGATGAGGCTCCATGTAAGAATGATGGTTATTCGACGTCGCGACGTAAAAACGATGTTCAGAAAACGTTCAAATAGTACCGATTGGAATTAAAGGTCCCCTCGAAGTCACACGCACACGTTGTAAGAACGTTCCTTAAATAAAATAAAAAATGGTTGAAACTATTAATATGATAAAGTTATTTTATGCTTGAGTAAAAGTTATCGGATTGAGAATGCTAAGCTAAATACATTGTGGATATATAGTTGGATCATATATTGTGTTGGTAAAACTTTCTTACGTGCATCTTCACAAAAAGAAAATATGATAAAAAATACAATTAAAAATGTAAATAAGATCCATATAGCATATATAGCTGTATATATTTATAACTTTAAATCTATATAAAATGATTACGGTTCATCTCAAAGGCTTGCACTATTATTGAGAATTTTGATATTTGATTCTCGATTGAGAAACTTTATAATCATAAATTATTTTTGTAATCGTGGAATTGACAGCAAATCTCAATGAGTAATAAAAATAATTTAAGTTATCAACTGTTTTTTATGGGTTTTGCTTTCAATTGAATACATGATTTTAGTTAATAGATAGATACTCACTTTTGATTGTTATGTTTACTGAAAATCAAAATCAATTACTATTACCTTGTATCTAATTCGGAACATTCAAATAAGAAGCTCTTTATTTGATACCACACATTTACATATAAAGTCATGATAAATGAAATGTGCTTTTTGGATGAGCCTGATTATAATATCATGTCGCACTTAAAAATATATTTATTCGAATCCATGTAGATTTTATTAGCAATATACACGTGTGTATAAGCAATTTACTCCTTGAATATGAGAAATGAATATTTTAAGACACATAGAAAACAGTTTTACTTATTGAAAACACAGTTATTCAAATAAATGGCAAGGGTTGATCTACATAAAAATACCAAACACGCCCACCCCCAATCACGTTCGTTCATATGTATTACAACAAAAACCTATATTGTCATATATATTGACGAATCCAGCTCAAAATGACGACGGTCAAAATGTCGACGGTCAAAATGTCGACAATTTTGGCAACATAGATCAAAATGTCGACGGTCAAAATGTCGACAGTTAAAAAAACCCGGTGTACAGTTTGTTATTTAATAAAAAAACTATTATTGTCACTCGTATTTCATAACTGGTTGTCCGTTACCAATAAACTCACAGTATTTATAACCAGTCAACACCGAGAATATGGAGGGCTGATATGTGAAACATCATAAGATGTGTCGGACTCGTAGCTAAGGGTATCAATTTATTGCTATATGGTAGTTAAATGTGTCACCTGACCATTAGTTTTCTGTATCTAACAGATTTTGTATGTGAATGAGCGTTTAATGTAGTCTACGTATGTGCGAGTTCAGATTCAGAACGGTAAAGGTTGGAAAATATTGAGTATCTAGATGAATGGTCCATTTACGTTAGCGATTGCGCAGAGAAAAGAAAATGCATATTATTGCATTTATATTGTAAATAGTGTTCGGGTTATGTATCGATTGAATGCATGTTAATGTTGATAGTGTGAATAAATTGAGAAATGTAAGGTTGTGTGTTATTTATGATTGTTATGTTTTTTTGACCGTCGACATTTTGACCGTCGACATTATGACCTATGTTGCCAAAATTGTCGCCATTTTGACCGTCGACATTTTGACCGTCGACATTTTGACCGGATACCATATTGACATATATTCTTTCATGTTTTTGACCCACCACCGTATGGTCTTTTCTTAAAACATTATTGCTCATTATTTGAAACAGGACTCATACATGTAATTCATCTTTTGGTATATTTAAGTCACGTTCATCACATAGGCATTCAGAATTTGATTGTTAGATAATTAGATTATAATTCTATGACAAAAATGATGACAAATTTGCCATCACAATCAAATAAAGGCACGATGGAATCAAATATACATATATTCAATATATAAGCAACAAAATCGTATTTATGCTCTCCTTTATATTTTAATATTTTTATTTAGTTCCCAGGCGCGATAGTGATTTTTTTCAATTTCATGATTATATATACTTGTGCATGAACTGTTTTTACTACTTTTGCTCTACGTTATTATCTGATTTCGTCCTTTTAGCACAATCAACACAAGTCTATTGAATGAATATGTAATATATTGCAGCATCACTTTTAGCAATTCATTTATGGTTATCTTTCGCAACAGGAATTGAAATTATTTACAGCGCCCTCTTACAAGAACAAAGATGTAATATAAAAATAAAGAAACTGATCTATTCGAATTAACCTAGCTACTTTTTGTGTATTTTCTATGCAAAATTTATATACCAGTCATTAGTGTAAATTGGAATTAATTTTAAATTGAAACTTACGTCTAACCACATGTGAGGTTGGTTGCTATAATATACCAAACAAATTGTTGCAACTAGTTGTAAAAAATAGTAGCTCTACCGATTCTAAAAAAAAAAACGAGCACAATTGTTAAATATATGAAAAAATTATTGAAAAGTATATTTGTATATGCTTATATTTGTATATGCTTAACATTTGATGAAACTAAAAAAATCTAAAAAAGTGACTGAAAAACTAATTATCAGGACTTACTGATGTACGCGTCTCGTGCAGATGAAACTGAAAAAAAAATATAATAATTGTGCGAATCGCCGCCAAACAATTAGCAGGTGCTTTGATAAACTAAAGATGTTGATGATCATACTCGATAAAGTATTTGTATTGAGGGGTATACATTATGATTCTATCAACTATATCTACACTTTAAAATAGCATATCGTGCATTCTAATCGTAATTATCGTTGATTTGTAATCGCCATTTATATATTTGATTTCCCTGCAATTACTTAGCAATTTTTTCCACTTGTTACTTACAACGTGAAACGCTACTTACTTTAATTATGACATAATTGTGAACATAATTATATTCATATTTCGACAGTTAAATTTCACACATGACCGCTGATGATATTTTCAAGTGGGACTAATCTTTTATTGTCCATTTCATATAATTTATCATTATGGTGATAAAAATACATCAAACTAATTAACTTCCTGACTTGCGAACAACTATTATAAAGCCTTATGTATTAACATCTAAACTTTTATTGTCCATTTCATATAATTGATCATTCTCATTATGGTGATGAAAATACATCAAACTAATTAAGTTCCTGACTTGAGAACAACTATTATAACGCCTAATGTATTAACATAATATGACCGCTGATGAATTTTCAAGTGGGACTAATCTTTAATTGTCCATTTCATATAATTTATCATTCTCATTATGGTGATAAAATACATCAAACTAATTAACTTCCTGACTTGAGCACAACTATCATAACACCATATGTATTAACATTAGCGTGAAAATAAAGAGGATAACAGACCGAATTCTCCATGGAGTAGTTTCCCATCCCCAGTCAGAAGTATTTTTGCATTAATTGTATTGTTCATCTGAGTTGTATTAAGAAACGGAATTATTGTCTTGCATCTCACTCAACTGCCTTAAGGTACGGACACGCGTTTGTTGATATGAAGTTTTTTTGCATTAATTGTATTGTTCATCTGAGTTGTATTAAACGAGCAACACCCACTATAAAAGCAGGTCGCTCATAGAGAAATTTCATTTATCTCTCCGCTGCTTTCGAATCAAAACATAGGATGAAAATATCACTATATTTTGATTTATTCCAATTAATACTAATTGCAGATACATGAAAATAGTATTAAAATGAGCCTTAAAGTTTATGCTATATTTACATATAAATCAATTTTCAACACAGAAATGATAAAAGATGAATTTAGACAGAGAAATAATTTCAAACCGTTTAAATTTAAAAATATCACGTGATTTCTAAATCTTTCAACAAATGAAATTCAAGTACAACTATTTGAATGACAGCTGTCAAAAAGAACCCTCAATAGTTGATCGCGATCCGTGTTCGCTCCCATGCCGGTTTGAAGCGGCTATTCATTTGCACAATAGACAAAAGGGTGCCCTTCATCTCATTATAATCAGAGGCGTTTCATCTCAGTTGAAAACGTTAGATTTCCAAAGGCCTTTTCTGTATTGGCGACTGGAGTAAAAGGAAATTATACTTGAGTTTCTTTAATGATTGTGTCTTTCTAATCTGTGACTAATAAAATCATCCTGTGGATTATCACCTATTCATAGAATGATGGATCTTGTGCCCACCCCTCTGGATTTGAGCTCTCTTTAAGAAACGGAATTATTGTCTTGCATCTCACTCAACTGCCTTAAGGTACGGACACGCGTTTGTTGATATGAATTTTTTTTGCATTAATTGTATTGTTCATCTGAGTTGTATTAAGAAACGGAATTATTGTCTTGCATGTCACTCAACTGCCTTAAGGTACGGACACGCGCTTGTTGATATGAAGTTTTTGTTTTGCATTAATTGCATTGTTCATCTGAGTTGCATTAAGAAACGGTATTATTGTCTTGCATCTCACTCAACTGCCTAATTGCATTGTTCATCTGAGTTGCATTAAGAAACGGTTTTATTGTCTTGCATATCACTCAACTGCCTTTTTAGGCACGGACACGCACTTGTTGATTTCTTCTGTGGCACAGCAAAATTTAAAGAAAATATAGTAAACCCTGCGATCGCAATAGCCCTGGTTAAACTGTATTTTCTTTGAATTTCGCTGTGCCTCAGAAAAAATCCGAAAGCGTGTCCGTACCTTAAGGACATTATTCGTTGTTTCCAAAATAAACGTTTATGATAGAAAACAGATTGTGCATTAAAATTGTACATCATATAACATTAATCTATAAAATAAGTATGGTTCATTTTTTGCTAATTAATCTATGATAGATTGTGGTATTGTTATCAAATGTAACATATTAGTGTGTCACATTGTTTGTCAGATAGTTTAATCAAAATACAATGGAAAAGCACAGTTATTGATAGAATACTTATTGATAGGATCCTTATTGTTAAAAACGCCATATAGAGCAATCAAAATGTCAAAAACAATGAATATTTTATATGTCGCATTGTTAAATATCAATTAAATAAATTGTGACAATTATTTTGCCTGTCTGCTCTTACAATAGAAAAATAATCAACTCACATAATTAACAACTACAATTTATAAATTTAACCATTATATTTTATAGCACACACTTCTTCAAATTAAGGCAAGCGATAGAATCTCTCTTATTTCGAAATGCATACGTATTTGAACAGGATCGGTAGTTGCTTGATGATTTATACTAAGGGGAAAATTGAATAAAACTTAATTTCATAAAACAAGATGGTTTAAATTCAATCGAATTAGGATCATGATACCGGTACATTCAATCGGAAACAACATGTTGACCACCGTTGCATTTTTGTCATTTTCGCTTACTCAAATAGCGGCGATTACTACTAGAAATCACAACTATATTACGATGGAAAACAAGCAAACATCGCTACAAGTAATGGCGGTAACGGATGCCCGCAGCTCTATCGAATGTGCTGTGCATTGCACTGTTACAGAGGGATGCAGTCGTGCACAATATAAAGAGTCGGGCTGTGAACTACTCGCTGAGTCTGAAGTATGGGATGCATTTGATTTGGTAGCTGCGGAAAACACGAAATACATCTGTAAGTGTCAATTCAAGCTGTCAATGTGATATATTAAGCATAAAAAATAAAACAAGATCTTAAAATTGCGATGCATAAAAATTAAAACATTTCTATGATATCCCATGACCCTGTTGGCATTATTCTAACCAAATATATTACGTTTTTATAACATAATGTGTAAAATTGAGATATATATAATGCACTATTTATAACAGAGAAATCGATATTATTTCCATTACAAAAGCTAAATGCTATTGTTTCAATATATATTCGCTGAAATCAAATGTTTTTCAGATAAGGATTCATGTAAACACGTTTAAATACTTGTAAAGTTTTTAAGGCATGATCTTGTGATATGAATTTCATTATTTCATTGATACCAATAGCTACCTAATTCTATATATTTCCTATCAAATGAAATGGGTTTTAGAAAAGAATTCACATGAACATGTTTAAATACGTGTTTTAATTTATAGGCATGATCATATGATAGGAATTTCCTTATTTGATTGGCATAAATAGCTAATTCTATATATTTCTTATCAAATCCAAATGAATTTCAGATAAGGATTCATGTGAATCGAATCCTTGTGAAAATGGAGGCTCATGTGTGACAAATGCGACGGGGTCATTCTGTGAATGCATGGATGGTTATTACCCGCCTTCCTGCCAGAGAGGTACCATAGCTATTCAATTATTAAAACGAAATAATGTAGCCTTCAACGATAATGCATTGTCAAATTAATTTATAGCTAAATATGAATTCTTCACTTTGCTCTTGAACGCCTATGTTTTTAAAACTATTTATATGTTGTCATTTTATATCGAATACATTGAAATTTCAAGAATGTGATGCTTTTCTCGACAACCACTGTTTCAAATTGTACCCGGATCTGCATAATTGGACAGCAGCAAAGGAACTATGTGAAAACAACGGTGGTCGACTACCCGAAATCTGCAGTGCTGAAATAAATTATTGTTTGAAGGACATGCTGATTAATATGGATGGTATGCGATTCAGCTATAATCATCTTTGTATTCAAATGGTTAATAATGATGCTAATGTTAAACATGATTGTTAGACGATGAAAAATATAAAGGTGATTTTGTGTATTTATAAATAAGAATTTTATATATATTGTTTTAACAGTTAATTTAAGAATTTTAAGGACACGATGAGATTTGTCATATTGAAGGTACTTGCTATCAGGCATAAAACATTAGCTATATATCTTCAAAAATAATACCAATGTCATTTGTCACAGATGTATGGTCATTGTGGCTTGGTCTGAGCTTCAACGAAAATGAAACACAGTTTGAGTGGATAAAAGGAAGCTGTGACCTGTCATCTTTTGAAGACTGGTACTATTATCACAATGGAGAACTTGATAATTATTGTGTCCAAATGTATTCTTACGGTTGGTATACTGAACAATGTCGTTATTTTAGGTCTGTAGTTTGTGAGTTTTATTGAAAAAGATCGTATTTCGATACACGTAGATAAGCACCTGCAAGAGTGTTGCCATCATAAGGTCTATGCTAGAAATTCATTCTTATGAAATTTCTGTGAATATTAAACAAAAAAAGTTTAAGATATAGATGTGTATCAATTAAAGAAAGATTAACATTCTAGATACAGTGTCATTGTAGAAAGTGATGTATCTAATAAAAATAAACATTGGAATAGTATAAATCATGCTTGATTATGACTCCCAATTTGCCAAATGAATAATAGTATGTCAAATTTGAACAACAAAGTATCGTAAAATAGGGAAATAGTTACTACAAAAAAGCCATCATCACCTTATTATTACTTCATTATGAGATAGAAACTATTTAAATGAGGTCATATCAAGCAAAGAAACAAGGTACAAAACTTAGCTCATTTGATATCATGGTTTTAGTAAATCATGACCGATTTGGGTTAAGATGATCATATCATGACCTCGTTTGTTGTGACTTTTAAAGAATTTTAAGTTTAAAACCTAGATAACACATTTGCATGGACTAACAATGACTCACCATCTCACCATCTCACCATCAGTTTTCTTTTTATATATTTTGCTTGCACATCTTTATATTATGAATTAGTTTGTTTTCTCTGTATCGAAAAACCGATTAGTTTCTTTGGATTGAAAATTAGATTGCATTTTAAACAAACAATGGGATATGATATGCTAATAAAACATTACGTGTGTTTTACTCAAATTTGACTTTTTGCGTTTTATGTATATTTTCATCAGCAAATAAATTTCGCTATACTTAAAGAGATATTTAAGAAGGTGTTTGATACAATATATGAAGTCACCATGTATAACGGGTCGATGCTTTGAACATATGGACCTTTTCATATGATTCTCATTCATTCAATATTAGTCAAGACGATGAATATCAATTAGATAGGATAAGAATCATGCAAGAATTCATGTAAGACTCATGTAAGACCGAATATGTTAGACTTTTCAGCTCTTATTTACGGTTAAAAGTAACTGATAACTGGGACAGCGAAAGAACCATTACGTTTAGTGACAAAATAGTAAATTCGTAGAAAGACAGGCCATTTTCGCCCTTGAATCTGAATATCATAATATTAATTCTCTAACATGTGAACCATAAACTATATTACTTAGCGATCGAAAACGTATTCTATATCAGAATATATCTTAACCACTTTTTGCTAAAACTTGGGAGAAAAAATATATCCAATATTAAAAATGTGATTTTGAATTAACAAAAAGCAAAGGCTAGTATACTTTTCCAGAAGTAATGATGGGATGCACTTATAATACACTTTTTTTATGTTTATAAAATGTTTATATGCGATTATAAAGCAATTATCAACGAGGGCATAAGGATATCCTTAAAGGTTCTCTTCACAAGATTCACTGGGACTGGCTTCTCTCTACCAGTGTAATATCCTGAAAGAACGTAGAGCTGCGAGACATATAAACACATCATCTTCTACCATCCGCTTTAACAACACTACATCTTACTATCCGCCCAATTTTCAAGACTTTTAGGGCAGGAATGACAAAGCCCGCGGTCTGCAGAATATATTGGAATTTTTAAATTGTTAAGTAGAACGGAGTTGTTCAAGATTCGTATGCCGGTCATCTATAGCTATGTGTATGTCTAGTCACCCTCTATGTATATTAAATTTATACTATTTAAGTCTCTTAACGCATGTATCACTTTGTTGTTAGAAATATATTATTCTATCAAAGTAATAACAAATATTCGCTGGAGCGTATTGTACATCAGGACTATTCTCAGCTCGAATAAATATATTCTGCCATCTGATCCGTGTATGTGTTGCTAAGATATTTATCCCAATTATGTGTAAAAATCAACATTTTTCCATCGAGAAATAACATAACTGTGATAACCTGAATTCCAAAAAAAAGAAGATTTTTTTTCGGTCAACATATTAGGGCGCACCTGTAATCACATAATCACAGTTTGAAACAGCATGCATTGTTGACAAGTTATCTGTCACCGACTACATCTACTGTTGACGCTCAGGCTTTGGCAACAATCACCTCGATTTCTATAAGGACAATTATATATACATGTATAGTTTTTAATTCGGAATTTGCAAACAATTAATGTGTTTTATATAGAACTAACAAAAATGACGAAAAAATAATGACTGAAAAACTAATTAACAGGACGTTGTGGTTTATAGCTAGCTACTCGTGCAGATTGAACTGAAAAAAAATTATTAAACAATCAGCGTTTTTAATATTCAAATCGTCATGATCATTTGGATAATTGATTTTCCTCGATTTTCTTAGCCTTCTTGTTTCCACGTGTTGCTTAATTACAACGTAATTTTGTTTGTTTGCAATGAAAAAATAACGTCAAATACTGTTGCAAAATTTGATCAAGATACGTTATGTGTATTGATGTTAATTCCATGACTTGAGAAAAACGATTAAAACGCCTTTTGTTTTAAAAATAAAATGATGTAAAATGATGCTAGCATTTATAATGATATTAGCATTTATAAATATCTTCAACTCAAGTAGATATTTGATTTCAACATTAGCGTTAAAATAGAGAGGACGTCAGACCGAATTTTCCATGTGGTAGTTGCCCATGCCCAACCAGAAGTATTTTTGCATTTATAGTATTGTTCATTTGAGTTGTATTACGAAACGGTATTATTGTCTTGCATCTCACTCAACTGCCTTAAGGTACGGACACGCGCTTGTTGATTTCTTCTGTGACACACCAAGATTCAAAGAAAATATAGAATTAAAATGTGGTAACTCTGCAATCGTAATAGCGCTGGTTAAACTATACTTTCTTTGAATTTCACTTAGCCGCAGGAAAAATCCACAAGCACGTGTCCGTTAGAAGAACATTATTGGTAGTTTCCGAAATAAACGTTTATGATAGAACAAATATTATGCATTAAAATTGTACACCATATAACATTAATATATAAAATAAGTATTTTTTTTGCTATTTTGCTAACTAATCTATGATGGATAGCGCTATTGTTGTCAAATATAACATATTACAGTGTCCAATTGTTTGGCAGGTGGTTTAATCAAAAAGTAATTGGAAAGCATAGTCTATTCATTAATGTCAACAATACTGAATATTTTATATGTTGCATTGTTTAATATTGATATGATAAATTGTAACCATTCGGCTGTCCGGTCCAACATTAGGAACCCATATAATTTATAATTGCAGTTTATACAGTTGTTCATTTAAGCTTATAAAACAAACCACATCAAATTAAGGGAAGAGATAGCATCTCTTTTATTTCCAAACAAATACTCATTTTAACAGGATTGGTAGATGTTTGATGCCTTTTAAAGATAAAAAATAGAGTAAACTACTTTTAAATAAGTCAAATAGTGTATATCAACAGAAACAGGCGCACAATATCAGTATACCAAATTGGAAACAATATGTTGACCATCGTAGCATTTTTGTCATTTTCGCTTACTCAAATAGCGGCGATTACAACTAGAAATCACAACTATGTTACGATGAATAACAAGCAAACATCGCTACAAGTAATGGCGGTAACGGATGCTCGTAGCCCAATTGAGTGTGCTGTGCATTGCACAGTAACCGAAGGATGCAGACGTGCACAATATCAAGAGTCAGGCTGTAAACTTCTTTTTGATTCTGAAGTAGGGGATGACTTTGAGTTGGTAGCTGCGGAAAACACTCAATACCTATGTAAGTGTTCAATCAATTGTCAATGTTACATATTAAGAATTAAAAATAAAACAAAATTTTAAAATTGTAATGCATAAAATAAAAACATTTTTTTTAAATCCTATGGCCCTGTTGTCATTATTCTAACCAAATAGTTACGTTTTATATCATTAGTAGTAAATTTGATAAATATATATTGCACTATTTATAACAGAGAAATATATGGTATTTTAATACAAAAGCTAAATGCTAAGGTTTCAATATATTGGTTGTTATCCAATGGGTTTAAAATAAATATTAGTTTTTAACGATTCCTTGTGAAACTGGAGGTCCTTATATATAACAGCAAAATATATTATTTTCTTTGACGAAAGCTAAATGCTAAGGATTCTATATATATTCGCTGAAATCAAATGGGGTTTAGATAAGCATTCATATGACTACGTTTAAAAACTTGTTTATAGTCATAATCTTATGATATGCATTTCATTATTTGATAAGTAAGAATAGCTAATCAAATGGATTTCAGATAGGGATTCATGTGAAGCGAATCCTTGTGAAAATGGAGGTTCTTGTGTGACAAATGCGACAGGTTCATTTTGTGAATGCACGGATGGTTACTATCCGCCTTACTGTCAGAGAGGTACCATAATTCTCAATAATTAAAACAATGATATATTTTGCAACCTTCATTAATTCAGTGTGGCTGTTCAGTCCTCAAGTCACGATCAATTTGAACTAATATATGTATGGGTGGTAACTACCAATCTAACTGCCAGAGAGGTATCATTATTTTTAACAATTACAAATGGTGACTTTGTATGTAGTATGTAAATGTATTGGTATTAATGCATATCAATACGCAAACTGATATACAAACAATGATCAACTTTCTCCAATTTGCAAAAAAAATTATAGCTGCATATGAACTATCGACTTTGTTCATGGCAGCCTACTTTATTTCAAACTGTCTTTATGTTGCCATAACGTATTGAATACATTTAAATTTCAAGAATGTGATGCCTTTCTTGACGACCACTGTTTCAAATCTTACCCGGATCAGCTTGATTGGACCGCAGCAAGGGAACTATGTGAAGATAACGGTGGTCGACTTCCTGAAATTTGCAGTCTTGAAATATCTATGTTTTTGGAAGGCATGCTAAGTGACATGGATGGTACTCGATTAAGTTTGGTTTATATTTCTGTTAAAATGGTTTTAAATTGTGCTAATTGAAAATGGCATTGTTAAGCGATGCAAATTATAATGATAATGATGATTGTGTGTCTTTATGAATAAGAAATATTTGTATGCAAGTTGACACGACATAATATAGACTGTTTTAACCCTGAATTTTGAAAAATAAAACAAACCATGTCATTTATCATATTGAGGATAATTGCTATTAGGTATAAACCATACAAAATATATCTTCACAACTAATAAACTCGTTTGTTACAGAATGGAACTTTTTGCTTGGACTTCGCTACGACGAAATTGAGACACAGTTTGAGTGGATCACGGGAAGCTGCGAATTGTCATCTTTCGAGGACTGGTCCTATATTCACAATGAAGAGCTTAATGACTATTGTGTCACCCTATTTAATTCGGGTTGGTATACTGTTCCCTGTCAGTATTCCAGGTTTGTAGTTTGTGAGTTTAATTGAAAAGACATTATTATTTTACGGACGTTTAAAAACATCTGCAAGAGTTTTGTTGTGTTATGGTTTGTGCTGTAAATTCATTCCAGTGGTATTCATACAATTATTAGACAATACAAGTTTTAATATATAGGAGTGTCTCAATAAAAATGAGATTAAGGTTGTAGGTACAGTGTAATTGGGAAAGTGATGTATCTAATAAATACACTTTAAAATAGTATAAAACTTGCTTTATTACGCACCCGAAATTGCGAAATGAATAGTAATATGCCAAATCAGAACAACAATGTGTTATCGAAAAATTGGGAAATATGACGTCAAAATGACTACAAACAAGCCATAATTACCTCCTTTTGCTTCATTATGAGATAAAAACTTCTTAAATGAGAATATATATAAGAAAGAAACAAAAGGGTTCCAAATATCTCACAAAAATATCACGAGGTACAAATCGTAGCTCATCCGATTAAATTGTTTAGTGAATCATAACCAATAAATGAGTTTAGATGAGCATAAAATGATTTCGTTCGTTGTGACTTTGGCGTATTGAGCGGGAATTGGCGTATTGAACGGGAATTTTAACTGTTGACTCGCATCATAAAAAGATAAATGATTGACTTTGGACACCCTTGCAAAACTTTTCATCAATTTCAGTTATATGCGGCTACATTTAAGCTAATGTGCCGTAAAAGACTTATATTATACTTTTGTATCCACTCGCAATGACTTTGTTACCTTTATAATAAGCTTTCATTTGATTTGTTGTGCTTGTGTAACGTTACATCATAACTTATTTTACTTTCTCAGGATTGAGAATCTGATCTATTTTCTTTTGATTGAGACATAGATAAAAGTTTAACGACCGTTTTGGATATACCAGTAAAACACATTTTTACGCATTTTTACTCAAATTTATTTTTTGTGATTCAAAGATTTCATGCATAAGCAAATCAATTGTACAGTACGTAAGAAGATATCGACGGACGTTTCTGAAACAATATGTGAAGTCACTGACCATACAACGGGTCTTTATTTTGGCCCTAGGTAGCTTTAAAATAATGATAAAAATATTTTAAAATAATTCATCTATTAAAAGGTAAAGTGATGAGTGTCAATTAGAAAGGATCTGATCTGATTCATATATGAATAAAATGGATGCGCAGAAGTTTTCAGCAGCAGTTTTTCGCCGTTTGCGGTACAAAAAATACTTTAGAATATCGATCATCGAAGAAACAATTACATTATATGAAAATAACAATAGATTTCCGCGCTTTAATGTGAATATATTGGAATTTATTATCCTACATGTAAAACATAAAATAGTGTACTTACCGGTGGAAAATCATTCATTCTATTTGAACACTTCTTATAAGTAGTAGAATAATACATGAGTTGCGGCACGTTTGCATAGGCGAGTGACATATTTGTCAACAACATTTCAACTTTTAAACATTGATAAACTTACTTTACTTTGGATTTGCAGCTCAGTTGTATGCTTCGTCAATAATTTTACCTCGAACCTTTGCACCAAGAAGTTGAATGAACAAACTGCTTGAACTTTGTATGCCTCAATAGATATCATAAATTACTCGATAATGTTACTTTGTTTCTTGATTCCCTCTAAGTACATATGTAGATACCCAAAGTAGATAATCAATTTAATGTCGATTGTTCAAATGTTTTTTTATGTTATAAAAAGCTTTTTTGTTCTGCGTAACTATGAAATTAAAGACCGAGCTTGTATATTCATACTTTGCTGGTTGATTATTTGTTTATCGAAAACATGGTTCTTTTTTTTCAAATAATAAATCATTTTGAAATATTTTAAATCTATATACAATGTCTTTTTAAAATAAAGCAAAGAAAATATAAATCCCGTTTAGTGTAATGCATGTTTATTATGATAATCAAAAAGTTTTGTAATACAAATACTTATGTAATACATACACTCCAAAACATGTTCATATTTTACATTTTAATACACAAATTATATTTATGGGCTTGTTAAATTCTATAAAAAACAACGCTGTATTTTCCTATTTTCATGTAAACACACAGACTATGCCGCTCGTATACGAACAAGGATCGGTGTACCAGCCCCCATGATAATGCATTGCAACGCAATAGTCATTGAGGTCTCCACTACGATAATAACGCCAGTCTTCAAACGATGACAATTCACATCTTTCTGTTATCCACTCAAACTGTGCCTCAATTGCGTTGTAACGTAGTCCAAGTCAAATGTCCCATATGCCTATGACAAATTATTTCACAAAAGGTGTGAATTGACTTTAATTGTACGAATTCATTAGTATTGGAGAGTATAGCCATAAATATTTAATCGCCTTTAATAAATAGTTGTCATGTTTCTAGTATAATTGTACGCATATTTTCTTGAATCATAAATAAACAAAACAAATCACCATCATTATTTGTTCAGTTAAATTATGATGTCGAAACTAAACAATTATCAAGGCAAAAGGTAGAGTCCATACCATTTGTATCAATCCCAATTTGCCTCAGAAGATTGTTTGTTTCGGCGCTACAAATTTCAGGCAGATGACCACCGTGGTTTTCACATAGTTCCTTTGCCGTGCTCCAGTTGAACGAACCTTGATATACTTTGTAGCAGTGGTTGTAGAAAAAGGCATCGCAATCTTGAAATTTAAAAATGCCCATTATATTATGACACATAATGCCAATTTTGAATATCGCAGGCTGCAATGAACAAAGTAAATAATTTACAGGCAAATATGTTACGAATTAAGAAAATAAGCTGATCACAGTAAATAAAGCAACATTTATTTTGACGTTAATGAGGCATGCTGATACCTATCTGACAGTGAGGCTACAGCCATCTATGCATGTACAAAATCAACCGGTAGAGTTTGTCACACAAGAGTTTCCATATATCCTTATATTTAATGGATTAACACGGTTTTTAATTTTGTTTTTTTTTTAGATGCTAATTCAATTATATTTGCAGCTTAAATAATCACTTACAGGTGTATAGCGTGTTTTTATCTGCTTCGATCAGCTCAAATCTCGCCTCTACTTCTAAATCAGAAAGTAGTTCACAGCCTGAAGACTGATATCTTGCACGTCCGCATCCATCGTTAACGGTGCAATGCACAGCACATTTAATAGAGCTACGCGCATCAGTTTTCGTCATTACTTCTAGCGATGTTTGCTCGGTTTAAGCGACAACAAAGTTATGACTTTTGGTAGTACCAGCTGATGTTTGATTAAGCAATACGAACAAAAGTACGATGATGATCAGCATGTTGTTTTGGTGACCATAAACTGAAATCGTGTTCATGTGAAATATACTGTTTTGCTCCTTGAATGTTTATTCGCTTTTGATATTGGTGAAACGTATAATTTGTCGAAAAGCAAACGTTTCAAAACGTGACCACAAACTTTTGCGTTGATTCAAGGCTGTTTGCCTTATAATTTGAAAATGTGCCACTTATATTGTCGCTGGTAAATGCGTAGGTTTCTTATTATCCTGTTCTAAGATTATCACAGAGACGCTGCTATAATGATTTCAGCTGGATATATTGATACAATGAAGAATATATGTTTTTCTTTTAACTTATTGATTGTTTTATTTAGTTGTGTAATTATAAGGCTAATTAAATGTAGCTTTCTTTAAATTGGTCGACTTTTATTATTATCATGTATAATAAATACAGCGTGTTACTGCAATGGAACATTCTAGTTGATAATACTTTACGACCATTATGCAGTCAAAATATGAAATTAGTTTGTTTATAGCTTTATGTTTTGTGAAATTTCCATTCCATTCGCATTTTATATAAAGAAATGCTATTTAAACAACTAACATTTATCTATTGTCGTAATGCTTAGATTGAACGCGATTCTAATTAGCATGTTTTATAGTTCAAATGTTTCTCAGATTGTAAAAATGTGGAATGACACAAATGAATGTAGGTTGTCATGCATTTGTCAAATTATATTTACCAACATATGGTCATAGGGGTAATAAATGATTAAATGGCTATATATCATAATCTTTTTATGACCAAAATAATATTTTCATGTTCGTTTGATATTTTCCTTGTTTCTTTAAAACAGATTGCCGCAAAAAAAAAAATTTTTTTTGTTCGCGTTGACGTTGAATGAACGGTTGATGTACGTTTGGCTGAAAAGAGCTTACATTTAGCCGTTCATTTAGGCCTAGATAGAAGATTTTGACGAAGGGATTTGTGAATTATGATATATCATGATACTAGTTAGCCTAACAATATACTAATTAGCCTAACATATCATTCGGTTATGGACCGAATTAATTAGCCTAACATATCGTTCGGTTATAGACCGGTCATATAATTAAAACGGGATGGTATATTCTGATTTTGGCTTAAATGCGAGTTACTATTTTCAATATTTTATAATAAAATTATAAAATTCTTAAATCAGTAATTGTATCTATGTTTTTGGCTCTCATAATACCAGGGCTAATATAAAACATAAGCACAAGATTCGGTTGCTTTAAATTTAATGAAAATGATAGTAGGTCCTATGAGCCTTATTCTGGCCTTTTTTAGTGATGAAAATGTTATGAAAAATTAGACAATCTCAATAAAGAAGCTAAATATTTTGCAATTATGTTGAGGGCTTTAGCAAAATTGAACACAAAGTTTCAAAAAGGCTTCTTTAGAAAAAAAAAGATAACCAAAAGTCTAATTCCATGACTCAAGTCACATATTTTGAATCTACATTATTGATGTATCATTGTCGTACCTTTAACTGATAACAATGACAATGAATACAATTAAGGAAAAGGACAGATCGGACGGATTCGCTTTGTCCACATAGTTAGTCATGTAAATATAGGAATTATAACTTAAAGATTGTGATAAATAGACAATCAGTTTGATTAAAAAGATATGATAATGCGGGACAAAAGGGTCAAAAGAAAGGACATGCGTCACAGTTTCCGAATGTTTAGTATTTAACTTATGCTATTGATTAATTATTTTTTACCCAGCACAAAGTTATACTGAAACAAATCAACATAATGTATAGCTGATTGAATAATACAATATAGTTAGTTATAATAACTATTTGTTGATAAGTATATTTCTAGAAATTTTCTTTCATATTGATTGTAAGATTGAGATTCATTAATATTTTTATTCGTGATGTTTTGAGCTGCTAACATAAAAAAAAATCTGCCTAGAAATGGTTCTTATATCATTTCTTTTTCAGGATAAGTTTAATGGAATTTTACAAATATCTAACAATTGAAACCTATTTTATAGCATGTTTTGCTGTACTAGATAGTGAATGAGTATATAAACTTATATTAAGGTAATAAAAATGCAAATTGGTTTCAATTTATATATACTTCAATTGATATCTACTTCGATAATTCATAACGCAGCAGCAAATATGAGTTTGATAAGCAGCTAGTCTTTGTCTCAATGCATATTCAGTATGTAAAATGCAAATTATGCTCTACACATATAAGTGTATCCATATGGTCAATTTCTTATGCTCGCTAAGCTCTATAACTGATACATGTTTTCGGGTTTATATTTTTATCTGGTAAATTGATATGATAATGTATTTAAAGAAATGGTATTAATGAATATCGGCTCACAAATAGGTATAGGTAAATTCAACAACTGATATATTTCAATTAAATGTGTTGCAAGGCTGTAATTCTTTATTTCAGGTTTTTTTATGTTAAACCTTGTCTGCAAATTAATAGTATGCCATTATGTGAAATGTCACAGGTTTTCAATATATGCTTTTATATATTCGTGATTATTTAAAGGAGAAACATTGTTAGCTTATGCGGTTAAGTTATCAAACAAACCATCTGTGTAAGCAGTATTTATGATATTTGTTAACAATTTATGCATGGTTGTATTATTAACCACATTATTTTTTCTTCGGGCAAAAATCATTAAGGTCAGGAAATCCAATGAGGACTTGCTGCCTTGAATGCTTATCTTGAACAACTATTCATATCTCTTGTATTTCCATAATGATCGATATTGCCTGTTTTCATCTGTAACAATCATAGTGTTTGGAGTTTGTTTGGTTATTATCAAAAGAAATCAGAAATAATAACCTGAATGATTCAATGAAAGTTCAAATTCCGTGTCGCATGTCTATTTCTTGATCCATTTGTCTGCTGTAAATATTTATAGATTTGAGTTTTAGACTAGATTTTTTCTTAGCTTCGACAAAGGATTTTTCACAAATGAAATCATTACAACATATAATATGCTTCCGGATTTGTTTTGCATTTCCCCTGCATTCTTAAATGCGAATACCATAATAAACTATTCTTTCTATGAAACACGTGCGATATTGGAATCAATGTGCGAGGATGTATCCACAGATATTACATCCCACAATTATTCTATCATAAGAGAGAGCCTTTGGCTTAAAATTAAATATCCATTATACGTACGATAAATCCTACCCCGTTCATAAAGCATTCGATTTGGTAATTTCATGTAAAATATAGTCTCATTATGCCATGATGAATCGATACAATAACTACAATAATCTTTATTTTGAGTCTTTGCAATGTCTTCAAGGGTCATAATTATATAGGCCTGTGCATGTGGTTATAGGGTAAAATATACAATTTGCACAACAGCCCTAGCCGACAGAAGATACACGTGACACAACCAGAAGCGATGTACATCAAAATCCAAGCATATTTTTTATTCTAAGATCGGCGTCTAAGTTTTCGCTTGAAACAGATTTAATATCTGGAAATCACATCAATGATCATGAAAATTACAATATAATGGCTTAAATCTAGCCATTACTTTTTCTCACACAAACTTAGACTGTACGCATGCACATATTTTAATAAATATGGGCCCAGGTTCTAGCATCGGGCATTGACAAGACGCTCAGAAGTGCACTATCAGTAGTGTGAAGGGGCCACATGTCATAAGCTTTGTCAGAGGCCGAGGATGCTCTCTAAAATAGGTGAAAACGGGGATAGGAGGGATTCTGGTAACAAGTGATAGTGGGCCTGGAGTTGCGAATATCCTCGGCCAATGTCGAGTTGCTCAATACAATTTTGTTTTCAAATGAAAAGTTAAACGAAAAATTTTATTAATATCATTATATCATTCAGGTTTTTTTTATATGATTTGCGCACAATTCTGTATTTCTTCTTAATTAATATATCAATAAACTTGGAATATCAATAAACATCAATACGTTATCACAAGATAAGTGAAACCTAGTTTATTCAAATTATATCATGAATACATTATTTAATCATCATTAAGGTCTGGTAAACTTAAACAATTCAACATTGAACATCGCTTAGAAAAACATAGGATTAAACAACGATAACAATGATTTTGTTATAGAACAAAGCAAGGAATCAAGGATTCAAAGCAACATCAACAATAGCACGGGTACTCTTAAAATTAAATTTCTAGCAGTATAATTTGCACTGAGTCAATAAACATGATTTAAGGATGGGTTTGGACCAGGTATCGGGCCCTGTATCAATACAGGATCCAACATAGTTCCCAGATCCAACCTAGTACCCAACCTGTTGTTTTCAAACTGATATTTGAAAGAAAGGGGTGGTATTATTTTCTAGTCTTACTTACAAACAATACTATTATCTTCTTATGAAAGATGACATTATATATACATTGTAGATTTTCTTTCTCAACAGTTTAACTGCCAAACATAATTAGCTCTTTTGATATTTCCTTAGCTGATCCTGTTTCTGGCAATAATATTGAAGTTAGATAAGCAATACCTGTCCTTAGAATTTGTTTACTATTAAAATATGAGATTCAGAACAGCACCGTCATCTTTATCACTAATTATCTAGCATCAACATTTGTATATTCAACGAAAATACGGATTCAATGTGCAAGATTAAACTTTATAGACAAACAATGAATCAATTTTTAAGGCACTTTATGAAGTTTACTTTTTTGTTCTCCAATTTAAACCATCTATCGATCAAATCTATTAAAATTTAGTTTTTTATGTGAAATATAATGATTTTATCACTTAACCGAATCCCATGAAAACCATATTTTGAACATGAAAACAAGTGCAATATGTGGAATTATAACAAGGAAGTATTTGTGAAACACGAACAGGCCCCAACCACCCCCAAACTCGAAGGGGTATGGGTTTTTGTAGATTTTTAATATATTTTATATGAAAACCTCTATTTTTGGCCAATTTTACAGCTTCAGGTCGGGTGTTTTTGACCGAAATGGTTATAACCAAGTCTCTATGACCTTCCGTTCAAATGTTCTAGCCCGTACAAACTCAAGTCTTGAAAAACCGCTATTTTAGGCTATTTTGGCCAATTTGACCACTTCTGGTAGGGTGTTTTGACCGAAATGGTCAAAAGGCACATCTACGGACCAAGACCTTTCATTGGAGCCTATAACCAAGTCTCTATGGCCTTCCGTTTAAAAGTTCTAGCCCGTACAAGCTCAAGTCTTGAAAACCGCTATTTTGGGCTATTTTGGCCAATTTTACCACTTCCGGTGGGGTGTTTTTGACCGAAATGGTCAAAAGGCACATCTACGGACCAAGACCTTT
>LQRL01127436.1:34745-48767 GCA_001703475.1 Hydroides elegans
GAAAAGTCAATCATAAAATACATCAATGTGTATACCACATTTAACGACGCTTCGATATAATTGATAGAGTCAATTGAAATTCCGTAACATAAAAATGCACATTGAAAACATACAAGTCAATCAAAATATTAAAAAGTAGTCAATCAAATAAATAAATACAAAATATAAAATAATAAATTCCAATACATACAGTTTATGATGATCAAAAATATCCAAATGATCTATGCATATAATATCAAAGGTGGGAACGCAAGGATCCCATCCTCGTCGCCATTGTGGTGGTGGCCAACATGAATATATAATATGCAATACGATTAAGAGCTATCCATTGAGGTGCTTACGGTTCGGTGTCTGGTTTGGTTCTGCCAGTGGAAGTCAGGTGCGGGACCTTTGGCGGGTCATGGTTCCACCTCATTGGTCGAGGGGAAAGTGCATATGTACGATACTACAGTACTGTACAAGTAGGGCGTATCGATTTGGTTGTGTCTGTCATCACCATATTGTACGACTAGACCTTATGAACGGAACGTTATACGCATTTAGTTATATGCTCAAATGTAAGCTATTTTTAGGCGTTTTTTGTTTTGATTAAATCGACCAAATTGGACCAGTTTCCGGTGGCGAATTCGACAAAAATGCAACAAATAAAATAAATAAATAAAACATGATTGTGTACATGCTTGTACTTTTAATATCGTTGTGATATAGTCATGAGCTTATTAGCATGCTGAACAAACGACATACAGTCGGATGGTACAATGCATGGACTGTAAAGAACTAGATTTGATCTGTGCACCGGGGACCCGAGTGGAGAACAGTTACGAGCTCAAACCTAAGGAAAGTTGGATACGGCTAGAACCGTAAGAAATTCGATTAAAATTTGTCTAGCATAAAACTAAAAATGACTTGTTAAATATAAAATTGATTTACTTTGTTTTTTATTCTTACCTTAACCAGTCGGATTGTATTTTTTACTTAAGGATGGCTATGGAAGAACTTGAACGGAAGCTTGAGCAATCTCTACGTGGTCTTCGCGAGGAGAACCAAACATTGATTGGTTTGCTGCAGTCACGTCAAGCGGATTTCTACAAACTGCTACATGAACCTAGTCAAGCAGCCACTCAAGAGTATATTCCCCGATCAACAGAACCTGTGCTGCGACTCAGACAAAGGCCGATATCTCCTGATGATGTTGTTGGTGTCGAGCGACCGGAAAGTCCGACAGTTGCAAGAGAAAAACTGTCGAGTTTACGCAGAGACATTGGTGATTCGTTTGATATGTGCACTGGTTATAGAGAACTTGATTCTCAGCTCCATGGTAAGTGTAAAAACTAAAATATTTGTGTTTATATAAGTAATTTTCCGTCGATTAAACAAATAAAAAACCAACGTCTTGTATGTGCTATAACTAAATCAAATAATAATATAATATAATAATATGATAAAGTATAAATAATGTTTGATTTTTGTACGCTTGTTTTAATAAAACTTATTGAGCAAGTCAACTTCAATACAAGGCCGATACGATGCAGGTTTCATTCCCCATAATCCTTTTCAGATGAAACAGAAGAAGTGGACAATAGCTTGATCAGTCTGCCATCCCAACCGATTCCAAAGTCCATTCTGAAGAATCGAGAACTCGTCGACAAACATATCAAAGTCGACTCGAGGTTCGACCACAGCGCCGACCTAGCGGCTGATCGTGTACATAAAGGACTCAATTATTCGTATGACGATGTGTCGGAAGAGACGATACCAAAATGGGCTGATAAGGATATGTATAGGTATGATTCAGCTTTTTATCTGCATTAATGTTATGTTAAATATGTAATAGATGTTTATTATTTGGATCTACTCAATCGCTTTCAAAACCTTGCTTATGATAGTTCACTCTAATATTCTATAATGAATTTTGTGTATTTGCCCCAGAATTTTAACATTAAAGGTTTAAATATAAAAACATATTATATCTATAATTTTGATAACTTACTTTTAATGAATTTCTGTACTGTTCATATGTTAAAAGTAGTTTCCGTTGCACATTTTTCTAAAGCATTAAGTCCCTTTGATATTTATTACGCAGAAATTTTATGTATAAAATGTACCTTACAGACATGCCACCAAAGTGCCTCATCCATCGGATGAAGATGCCAACGCTGAAAGATATCTGGAACATCTACAGACGCAACGAAAGGTTGGTTTCAGTTGAATATAACGGTTTTACAGGACTTATTTGGAATTTGTTAAATAAGGGTCCATGTTTTGAAAACTTAACTGAAAGGCGAGGCACTCTTATACCTTTAATGTTGTTGGGCTTCTCAAAAAGGAAAACGCATGGTATAATTACAAGTAAGAACTATTATTACCCTGTATTTTTCCCCATGATGTCTTTTCCATATAGTTATAGAAAATTTAAAGTCCCCACCTACATAATATTAAATCACTGTTCAATTAAAATTTGCATTCGAATTCGACTGAAAGTGATCAAACAAGGAATCAAACAAAAATATAGCTTTTAAGAAATGATATCTTACTTCACTAAATAACCGTTACCTCATAATAGAAACATTTCTTATTTTTCCCTATTATCCAGGTCAACGATGAGCTGCAACTCCTCGAGTGCCAACGCGACAAGCTATTTCTAACGGCAAGTGGAAACGACCACCGGGATGCTTTATACGATCCTTTCCCTTTGCTTATGGTTCCCTAAAAATCATCAAATAAGGAATTCTCTTATCAACTGTCATGGATTTTCATATATGTTTCTTTCGATAGGTAAACGATGAACTCAAACATCTCGAGCGCCAACGCGACCAGTTGCTTCTTAGGTCAAGTGGAAACGACCGACAGGCGGCGACTATAGTAAAAGCTCTGGCCGAAAGACCAAAGAACGTGCTGTTTGATGTGAACGAAGCGGACCCGGACTCACTAGAGGAAACAATGAAGGTATAGTGGCTAATGAATTATGTTGAATAATATATTTAGTTCATAAGTGCTATTGATGCTTGATTCAATAATGAATCACATTACGTTTTTCTTAAATTTGTCTTAAATCCCGATTGATGTTTAAGCAATTATACCTCAGGATAATTTTCAATAAGCGACTAAATGTTCAATTCCGTTATTATCAAAATAAACATGTTTGAATACTGTAAGTTATTTGTTGTAGACATGAAATCAACTTTTTAAAAGAGCCTCATAATAAAATTTTTACTCAAATGTCTTACCCTATATATCACATGTAAATGTTAAAAACTATTTTAAAAAATACTCTTTTTTTCCAGCGCTACAAACCAGCTGGTGAAGCAACAACAGCAACCGGCAAACTCAAACGCTTCAACTACAAGAACGACCTCACTGCGTCGAGGGGTGGCCGCCCGTTGCTAGGTAATGATTGCAAATTGAAAAAAAAGGCGATTAATGATTAATCCCAACGATAAGGATTCATAGCTACTTTGAGTTGTTAGAATAGCAAATCACTGTGGTATAAGCCATGAAGCTAACAAGCCTAAAAAATAAACTGACTTATAATTCTTTATTCCTATGAATCGATTAAAACGATATATACTTTTCTTATGCTCACTACAAATAAGGCGGAAGCTAAGTGATGGAGCGCATGCCTATAAATATCAAAGACCAGGGTTCGGTGTGTATTCTAACTTAGACCTATCATGGATATACGGGTTCTTTTCATACCCTGTATCCAAAAACGCCTATCGCCATTAAGTTTAAGATTTTCCTCTAAAATATGCTTTTCTTAAATTCCAGGTTATGACTGGATCGCGGGCGTGCTCGAAAACGAGGCTTTAGAGGAACAGTCCGATCAAGTATTGGAGGGCTTGTCCACTTTTAGGAAGCAGCATAGGGCCGAGTGTGTGGCATCGACAGGTCCCATTATGGAGTGAGTAGAAATGTTCCAGTCCTGATCATGTTTATAGATTGAGCATCACTGCCCTTTCCACCTGATAGAAAGGATACCAACGCCCCACCACTTGGTGGAGCGTCAGTGCTCACACTCTCTTTAGAAATGCAGCGGTCTTTTTATGAGAATGTTTAGCCTTTTCTCATGGACTTCGTGTATGTTATCACAAGTTATTTAGATATTGTTAAGATATCCTAAACGTAATATTTTTTCCTTTCAGTTTAGAATATTAGTTTTTCACAATAATTTTCACGATAATTTTGATGTTGATTTTAGGCACACTGCAGACTTAAGTCGACCAATCTCTCCACAAATTGAAGATCCTGGCCACACATGTAAGTACAAATTTATTTTAAAAAAAAACATATTTTGTCATACAATATGTTAAACATTGTCATTGTTAATAGTTTATAGTTTGCATGCACCATATTGTGGTCTTTTAATATTGTTTTCGATTTGCAAAGTCTATGTTCATTAACATTATGAAATAGAAATAGATATGATCCATACTCTCGTTGTTGCAAGCAAAGCGACCAGAAATCTTCTCTGTTCACCAATGAGAAATAATGCAAATAAATATTCACATCTAAAAATGCATGCAATATTTGTGGATTCATTTGGCTATAGATGCTTATAATACGATTCACACATTTTATATACTTTTTATGATTCAATATTTCGGCAGGTATCCATGGCTTTAGCGTTAATGAGCGACTCTTCACCGAGGCAGTGAATCTGGACGACGAAGGTCGCAGTGTCTGTCCCGTTTGTTTGATTCCCAGGCACGAGCCAACGCAACAGGAACCAGGTTTTGTGAGGTAACCAATAGGTGTAAACGTTTACATTTGAAGGGTTTCATGCATAAATCGATTTAGTAGATTTGTGTTGTTTTGACGAAATGTCGGACTGTGCCAAGAACTTCAGGGACTTATCTGAAGGCCTAACTGTGCGACAACTCCAGCATGATTTTGATAAGGTCTTTTGTCACATTGCATAATTCAACTAGTAACAGTATCATGATACTATACCTGGTGTCGTATGAACGTTGAAAATAATTGACCAACTATTTTTTTGCTGTTTCAGAGTGAGTATTCCGAAGTCGACCGTTGAGAAAGCCTACCGTGTCAAACCGCGCACACGCAAGAGCTTCGAGCCACAAGATTCCATGGCTCTATCACACGTGAGTAATAAACACAAGAATAATTAGACTATATATTTATATAAGTTTTTAAGATACTTAAAAATTACAACAACTAAAAGAGCAAATCTCACTTGTACGTATCATGCCCTGGCAAACGTTAGGTTGTCTTGGATTCCGTACATTCGTGTTTTATTTGAGCTTAAAAAGGACAGGCTATATAAGGGTGTTAACTCACGAACACATTCATTAAAAGAGTTACCTGATATGTTGATTGATAAAATGAAGCTGTTTACGCATTTACAAAATAAATAAATGAATGAATATTTTTTCTGTAATAAGCCGCAGCTCAAAACGCTTTCAATTTACATTTTATTTTAATGAATAACTTCTATTCATCAGAATCATGATTTAACTTACCCAGATATATGTTTTGGTTCATTCCATTCTTATTATCTATTGTCGTCAAACATGTATTATCATTATATTGCAGCACTGCCTAAAGGGTTGGAAGAGCACCCGGCCCTCAACGCTACCTACCGCCGGTACGCTCGATATTAAGGATAAAGTTCGCGCAAAGGAAACCACCGTAAGTTAAACTGGTTCTTGAATCTTGATTGTTTTGTTTATTTATATGCCTATCAAACTGACCCTATTGACGAATAAGCATGTTTATCGAAATTTTTTAACTACAAAATTAGGACAACTGCGAATATAGGGGGCCAATTTCACAGCCTAAGTCTAGACCATGATCCCGTTTGTTATAACATGGAAACCTAGTCTAGACTTAGCAACAAAAAATTAATATAGACAAAAGCAAAACCAAACAATGAAATAAAGATATTTTTCAACATTGTTCGATGGAGATATAGAAAGTTATACATTTATTAGGAAATTGATCAAATTTAGCCTTGGCTTTTCTCGCAGACGTACGACGAGGCGCGCCAAGTAGCAGAGAGCTTCAGTCGCATGGGTCGTCTGCTGACTAGCAAAGAACCGCCAAACGAACGCCTTACGCAGCGACTGCTGGATGCGAACACCTCGTTCAGGTACAAATATAGAATTGGGTCATGGAGAGGTATTGAAGATGTTGGAATTTATTTTATTTCAAAAATGGTCGAATTACTCTTGATTCCTGATTCTCAGTGGGTCCAAGTGATACCACAATACTCTGGATGATCCAATAAAACATAAAGAGATTGTAGTCCTGTAATATTTGAATAATTTCGGTTACACATGTACCTTTATGCGTTGATATGGATTTCGTTTAGTGTTCTTATTTTCATTAATTAAATGTTATGCCTAATTCACATGATCCTTATTGGCAGGTACGAGATGGAGACCATTCAGAAGTTAAGTGGCCTTAACACAGATCCCTATCGACTTGCACCTGCTGGCAAAGCCTGAAAATAGCTGATTAAGATTAACTCTTCAAAACAAATACGAAACATTGGGGTTTTGGAGGGGGTGGGGCGGAGAGTCTGAGTAAGCATAGTGTGATATACATGTAGATTTGTGCTTGTATAAACTGTTTCATTCGTTAAGTGTGTGATAGTGTGTCTCTGTTAAACCTGCCGTCATAATAAATGTAAAAAATAAGATATTGATTATTTTTCAAGTAATTTCTTTATAAATGAATTAATGTAGCAAAAAATATAAATTCAGGTATTATTTAGCATTTTTAATTAAAATAAGGATCACTTTGCACCATTGTAAAAGTAAACAGTGAACAATATTAAGCGATTGAAAAATAATCCGTGTTAGGCTTATGATTTCCTGTAAACGGGCTCATATGAAATTGATAATAATTGAGCTTAACGGTTATTTGAATTGGGCAGATACAATGCACTTTATTGATTCATTTTTCTATACCGTCTATAGATATTCGCTGATATAAAACATGAAATTATGTTTTTTTTATGTGTGTGTGTATGTTTATAGGTCGTCTTTGAAAGAAAGTATGTACATATCTTTTACTTATTTGATTATGTTTAGTCATTATTTATATAATGTGGCAAATATCTTGAATAACTTATATTCAATAAATGCAGGATTTTTTTTTTCACAGTCAACTAACTGTAAAACTTTGCATGCATCCGTCCAAAAACTGTTTATATTTCTAATAAAATACAATTATTTGATCATGTCTTATTATTTATTTGAACTAAAAACAATACGATTAAATTATATCTTATATATGTTGAGATTAGACAATACAGCAAAACAATATGCCATAATCACAACTATTACGCCCTGTTCTAAATAATCGCACGAATCAAACTTGGAAGTTGATCTGCCCTGTCCACTCTACACTAGGGGTTTATATACGGGGCCGAATTCTATACCTCTAACCATAAATCTGATTAAGTTTTGTCCTATAGTCACAAGTGGAGCCCTCAGTATGGAGTGGCATTGGTCACTTATCCCTAGGAACACGAAATCGTCCGTTCCAGACATTCTTACCAACTGTGAACTTTATTTAGAAAATAAGTTTGATGGGCGATATCACAGCATATGTTAAACTTTTAAAAATATCGCTTTTTAAATACAAAATTTTACAATGAACAAACATACATATGCATTTGGTTATAAGACATTCAACACGATATTTGAATTGCATAAATCAATGACATGATTATTACATAACAGCTGTCTATTATGAATTTGTGATTTTGAATTCAATTACATGTGTATGCCAAGTAGGCTACTGCATATTGAAAATACATGTATTGTAAGATCTTGAATGAGTGCAGCATGAATGACCACATTGAATTGTCACAAAGTCGTTGAACTTACTTTCATTTTCTAAAAATAGAACATGGGGATTTCCCGACGTAAGCAATGATTATTTTGTTTATGCAGTTGTATTTTATTGGCTTTTCGAAGATACTTAAGTTTCAACTGAGTTATAAGTACCTATAGGAAGTACTACACTTGTTTCTTGAGATGAATTAGTTATGTAAATTAAAACGTTCATGTTCCGTCGAACTTTTAAAATATATACATGTTTAAAATAAATACATGTAGGCCTATATATAATTCATTATTTTTGTGAGGATAAGATTTAAGTGATATATAAACATTATTGGTAAGTGTTACTTTACATGTACATTTTGACCTCATGCTTTTACACTAATTGTAATTTAAATCACCCTTTTTACAAAGAGCTCCATAAGTAAAATAGTTTATTACTTAAAACAAGTTGGTGGAATAGAGTTATCTTTAAAGATGTAGATTTCCCCCTTAGTGACATAAAAAGCAGTGGTTTTGCTTTTCCTTACAGAGTTGATACATGTATGTCCGATCGTATATATGGTCATTTGTCTGTCCGTCCGTCCGTCATCACTGTCATGTTTAGGTTGAAATAAATGAACGGAAGGCAACAAAGAATTGTTTGTAGGCTCAAAAGAAAGCTATGAATAGATAGATAACTCGAGCGAAAATAGGGTTAACCAGTAGTGGCGAAATATATATTCATTTCCAAGTTTCAGAAAGTTTGGTTTGATCCGGTACTAGAACTTCAGAATGGAGGGTCACTAAGACTTGGTTATTTTTGTTCAATATTATATTTTTTGATTTGCACATGTGCCTTTTTATTGTTCGGACTGATGTCGCCTGGCCAAAAGCAGGAAATCGTTGACTCAAATAGTTGAATATTAATCAGAAGACCTTACCCCTCCATTTTTGCTTTGTATTTCGTGTTTCACAAATGAATCCTTCTTTTTTTTCAACAGGAACTGAGAGGCCCGAAAATGGATCCGGATGCTGACATTGATTATACTTGTGCCGTGTGTCAGGATACATTCACGCCTCCCGTAGTAAGCCTGAAATGTTTGCACAAGTTTTGCAAGGCGTGTATCGACAGTACGAAGAACGCGAACACGGGCACAACAAAGAATGTGGTCAAATGCCCTTTGTGCAATGAAGATAGCTCTGAAAAGGATATTCGACCCGATACGCAATTTACTAATCTCGTAGAGAAACATTTAGAAAATAGCCCGAAACAGTCCCACGTTTTGTGTGCATGCGAAACACGACGTGGAGTTTATCGGTGTGCGGATTGCCCAATGATCCTGTGCGACGATTGCAAAAAATCTCATAAAGTCACGCCTGTCACGAAAAATCATGTTATCGAGAGAATAGAGGACATCATGAGCGATGTTAAGTCGTTCCTTAACAAAATGACCCATGAACATGATACCCTAGCGACGCGATATAGCGCCGAAATTACACAGTTGAAAGAAAGGAAGCAGCGTGTGGAATCCGAAGCGGGAAGCTACAGAAAGGCTTTAGACAGCGCTGAAGAGTCCTGGACTCAGGCTGTAAAGCTTTTCTTTACGGAAAAACGAGAACAGTTAGAAAGTGATTATTCTATTGTTACGAATACGCTTGAAGAAAGAACGAGTCTTTTGCAAGGTAAAACGATAGAAGCTGAGGAACAACTTAATACGCTGCGTGTACTGTACGACTATGAGGATTTTGCTAAAGAAATGAATGCATCAGAATATATTCAACAATTACAGCACAATCTTGAGCCTCAGTTACATAAGAACATAGAAACCCTGGCACATAATGAATGCCAAGGTGAGATGAGTTCGTCATATAGAGTTATCGACGTGACAGTTGAAATTGAACGATATCTCGATTCAGCCGGGTCTGAAATCCGCGTTCCTCTATGGCATGTCTCCCGGTCGCCTACCGACCATGGTCTACCGGGTGATACCGCGAACAAATCAAGCTATGTGCCATGTATGAAGGAAATCGCTGATTCATTGAGTAAATCGACAAATAAAGCTCAACCAATATGCGAGGATAATAAAGAAAGTGATGAGATAGGAAAGCCTGAAGCTTCGAGTGTGATGTCTGGTGAGGATAATCTCAAAAAGGAAGTGAATATTGGATCAATGGACGATTCGGTGGGTACCATTGAAAATTCAGAACAGGAACCGGCTACAGGTGAATTTTCCTCATTGGAACCAACTGATAAATGCTTCAACGATTCTCCCAAAGCCGATTCAGCATCTGAGAACCAAACAGAGAACACTGAAGATGATATAGCTCTGTCAAAAGAAGGCATAACCACTGAAAAGCAAGATGAAGACTTTTCCAAGGTCATGGACCAAGATACCAGAAAAGAAAACCCAAAGGATTTTTCCCTTAAGGGTTCGGCTGATGTGTCTAATAATGAACTATCACGTGGTGCATACGGCGGGAAAAGGGAAGACGAGAAAGACACACACACGCATGACGCCGAGAAATTTGGTTATAACAACGATGATAAGGACGACTTTGTGAAACAAAGTCTATATGATGATGCTGATGAAGATGATGAAGAGGATGAGGATGAATATATATCTTCCGCTCGAGTTCAATCGGACTTATCTTCTGCACAATCGATGCCTTCTACAGAAGTGCAACAAAGTGTGATAAATATAGAGAAAGAAATCGCCGTAAAAGAACCGGTCGCTCGCATATCTGTGATCGAAAATGAATTATGGCTATTAACCTGCGATAAACGAGGGTTGATTCTAGTCTACGATCCAGAGAGTACAGAATTCCTACGCCAAATGACCGTTCAGTGTAGGGTCGAAGGAGAGATAGCCACTTGCAATGTTTGGGCCGTTACACAAACAAATGACGGCCATATTGTTTCCGGTTGTCATGGTTATTCGCAGCCAGTGGCGTCGAAACACGATATAGGTCTACTCGAGATTCTATCAAATGGCCAGATAAGCAAGCTCATATTCCGAGAGAAAGTCATGGATGTTACCACGGATGGCTACGATATTTACGGTTTATTCGAGAAGGGAGAGATACGACAATACCGGAAGTTGAGCGATAATAGGTGGCAATTCATTTCCGCTATCGATTTGCGCGCGAACGACCGCGACCGCGTTCTCGTATGTGATTCGAATTTGCTTCTCAGTTCTCCTTACTTTTCGGCACTGACACGAATCCATATAAAGACAAAAACGAATAAAATCATCGACGTTACAGGTGAAGAGGGTCAATCGGTATCGATGCATCTGTGCTTCGTGCGACCCGATAAAACTATCGTCATGGTCGATAATAACAATAAGGAGCTTCTAACCACGCGGTTGCACCAAGAGACGGAAGAGGGGATGGTTGTGCTGCGGAAAGAAAGATGTGATTTTTCCCCGCTAGATGGGGCGCTGGATCAAAGAGGGAGGATGTGGATGATTGGACATAAAGAAAAGAATGAGTGCGCTCTTTATAAGATAGGCTAAGTTTTATTTTAAAAATTGTATGGGTAAATTGGTTTGTATTTGTAAGTGAAATGTCACATTTTTATGCCCGAGGCAACAGAAAAATAAAGATGTCATTACAGCTTTAATCACATCGAAAAAATATCCAATAAAATATCGCCACATTTGGCTAAAATAGCTTTTCTCATTTGAGATCCAATCTAGTTTAACTTTACACGTTAGAACGTGTATCATATCTATTTTCGCACATTATGATATTATTTTAATTTTCTTTTGAGCATGGCCCACGTATTGTGGAATGATATTGTCATGTAATGAGTCTGACCTCAAAGTTAAAACCTGGGAAAAATGAAATTGATATTTGAGATTAACAGGATTAGCCATATCAATTTTCTGATTTCATAATGACATACCGTTTTTTATTTGGAAAGAGTATCTGTTATTTTGAAAAACATAAAAAACAAGAACAACGTCAATGTAATTTGATCTTAGATGGTTTATAAAACGTTATTTACATGCAAAATATGAATAAAATTATTCTCGGTCGAAATTACATCGCGATGCTATGACAAGGGTGTCGGCAATATGGACGACAAAATACATACGAACAACGACGTCCATATTCAACAAAATGGTAACGTCTTTACAACGTCGTTGGACGTGCCTAGCGTGTCCATATGTCGAATGGGAGAAGGAAGGGCGGATCGGGTCTGGGGCTTGATTATAATCAAGGGCATACGGTAATGTAATCACTCTATTGTTATATGATATACACGTATATTTCTTGTTTTTATGTCACTCTACTCTTAGATAAAATTAAGGTTGAATTGAAATGTATTGCTTGTACTATATAGTTGTACTTTAATTATTCATGGTGATTCTTATTTATTGCTTCGAGTGCTTTTATTCACTTTAGATAATAACTAAGTGCTTTGAAGAGCGCCTAATGAAATATGTCGCAGTGAAACTCTTTCTTGTTTGAAATAGGTCAGAAAAAAGTAAACTAGTTAGACTATGTGAGTGAAATACTATAATTAAATAAAGATAAACTTCTTTATGTGAAATGTTACCGGTATTTGAATGTACTCGACAATTTTGGTTTGATTTGATTTTCAAAGTTGAACAATAACAAATATGTCAATATATCATTTTCTTTGTTAAAAATGAAATAACGATATAAAAATGTCATATCGAAATTTCATGTGATCGCTAGCATTCTCTTGTAACATTTGATTTGATTACACACCATTATTATTAAATGCATGCACATATTTAGTGACAGACATACGTGTATTGCATTTTTGTGAGGTGATAATGTCAGATTCCATAAAATAAAGACTATTGTTGAAATGCTTATTTTGCAATTTCGAAATTTCATAATTTGCGGCAGCAATTTATTAAGTGGGAGCTTATTGCATGTGGTGTGGCATTTAAACCACCCCTGTCCAACCCAATTTCGAGTTGAGAATTTCGAAATGGCATTGTAATGTTAATTAGGCGCTGAATGTCAAAGATTTAAAGTAATTCGTAAATGTATCATGAATTAAGAACTGCCCAGACTTTAAAAAATATTTCCATAAAACAAGATTTATCTCACCTGTATTGTCCTAAATTTTTACAATAAAAAAGTTTGGTCTTATTATAATTTTGATTCTTAATTTTAGTGTTCGCATAAAAAATGGTATACATTTTAATTTAGTTGATTTGGCAATTACCTGTTTCAAACCTTATTTGCGTGTTGTGAATCTTGAATTCAATTTTTAAATGTCTTTGTGATGTTAATTATTGGGTTGCGGACAGTTAAAGATGGTGAAGACATCATTTATTACAGCGTGTCCTAATGCCATGTACGTTTTCAATTAAAAAAAATAAACATGATTCAACTATATTATTTTCCTAGTTTTTCCAAAGATGAACAAAACTAGAGATTTCATATATAAGTAAAACGCTTGTTTTTGAAAGCTCTTTGTATAGCTAGTCCTTTAGAGAGCTTTTATCTGGATGACGAATGGTTTATAAGACCATTTAAACAGGTTTCATGTCCTAATAAATTACATATTAAATTGAATTTATAGTCATTTATTTGCGTAATAATGTATTGAAAAGGACATTGATAAAAGTCTTTATATTTTTATTTTACTCAAGCTGACTAGACATAGAATACAATTTTTAAGTTTGAACAGCTGTTTCAACTTATTTAGCACCATTTGCGAGCATTAACACGTATTTTAGAAAACACACATTTAAGTACTTTATACTCCCTATAAAATTTGCATATAAATATAAACACATTCATTATTTTTTAATACAAAAACGAATGATACATTTCACGTTCGCAGTTTATACGTTGAAAGTTCATATCATTCTTAACACCCACATATATAGCTAGATGAGGAGATATCAGGACAGATTTTCTCAAAACACGTTCCAAATCATATTCATGATGCAGTCGTGCACTTCTGCGATTGCGCATGTATTCTGCGGTACATAGCTATGTTTTCTTTCGAATTCGCAGCAATCGCTGAAGTACGGTGTCATCGCTGGAGTGCGTGACTGCGCCATTACTGATTAACTGGACCAATTACAACAATCACATTTCTTTAATGTTCATTCGCGTTTACAGATTTCTGGCAAATACTCCTGATATAAAACAGTTTTGCATGGATCCCTGCTCCCCTCTCCCTAAATTACAACACGATGTCCCCCTCTCCAACACCCCCCCCCCCCCCCCCCCC
>LQRL01127444.1:14966-30217 GCA_001703475.1 Hydroides elegans
GCACAACGATTCTAACTCCACGGACAAATGGTAATATAACTCTAAAATGTAACGCAATAAGTCACAATTTGCTCTGATTGTTACCCATTTTCGCCTGGCACTGAAATGAGCGTGGAAACTTTTTATTATTCTTAGAACAATTGTCTTTTGGTCACAATCTCTTTTGTCGTACCTGTTGGTACTCTATTAATTAGTTCTCTGACAACGTTTTAGCGCTAAATGACTTTGCGATCAATTGCGATGACAGAGGTGCAGTTGCATGGGACAAAGATGACATCAACAGTGATCGATTATATAATTGAGCAAAGGTTTGACAGAATGAGCCAGGATAAATGTTGGATGAAACAGCAATCGGTTTGGTTGTGTTTAAAGGGGTATCCGGTCAAAAGGGTCCCGAGTTTGGCAGCATAGGTCATAATAGTCCCTGTTCTCTGAATAACATGTTTAATGTTTTTTCAATAATGTTTTATATATATATGTGCATCCTTTACCAATTAATATAAACATAAAATATATAATATAGGGTTTACATAGTTAATATAATTTTGATCGATTACAGTTTGAGATAGGCATTCAGATTAAACAAATGAAATTCGTTAAAAAATAATTCTATCAAAAGAGAATCTTTTTCGAATCACCAAATGGTTCCTTGTCATTTGTCAGAAGGTTCATCTGTCCGAAGGTTCATCTGTCCGAAGGTTCATCTGTCCGAAGGTTCATCAGTCCGAAGGTTCATCTGTACGAAGGATCATCTGTCCGAAGGTTCACTTGTCCGATTTATCGAAAACATACCAACAATCTCTTACAATACCCCTCCACTCCGGCGCCCATAACTTACACGCCCCCTACTTAAAAAGATATTGAACAATTGAGAAATAATGAAATATATGGACTTAAAATATAGACTGAAAATTATAAATGACATTTTATTTTATGTCTAAGCTTGAATTTTTTTACTCGTATTTGCAATGATATCACAAACAAAGTACGATATTGCAAAATTAAGCACTTCATATGTAAATTGTTGTAATCACAAAACGATGACATGAAAATACTATTAGGGCCCTACACATCAAAAATAAATTCTGATAAAGTGCCAGATATCATGTGTTTTATGATAAGTAAGATAGCGAGAATTTGTATAAGAATACCCAGCTATTTTGATTGCGTAAAATAACTATTCTGCAGGAAAATCTGAAGAGTATACCAAGAGCTGTTCCTCAAAAAGGTGTTCCTTTTCAATTTTTTCTATTTTTCATACGAATGTATATGACATTCTCATTTTTATTTTATTCGGAGATATATATCTTATCATGTATGCTAAATTATAATTGATAACAGGTGGTAAATGCAAGAATTTTGATTTCCATTCTTATGAGATGTACGCATGTTCCGCTCCAGATTCTAGCTAGAATCTATCTAAATAAGCAACATGATGTCATATATCAACACATTAGAAACTTAATTTTTTATTCTAATTCACAACATTGGATCCATAGCATTAACAGTTTTCCAAAGAAAAAGCTGTGTGAAGCGACATAAGGTTGACACAATGTTATTTTACAACTTTTAATGAAGTAATAAAAGTATATGAAATATTGAAGTATATCTTATCTTGATGGTAAAGTTTCGCTGGCAACTATTTTCTGACTTTCCTTACTGGTAAACCAGGAATGAGAATTTACTTTAAGGAATAATATTTAGTCATTTTAAGCTGCAAATGAATGCGTTTCATACCAAAATGGCTAATTGATTCGTTTACGTTTTGAGCTAATACTTGGGAAAGCAAGATAAAATAAAAGGCTCACGTGATATAACCTAATGTGCGACATGACGTCTTAATTGATTGACGCATGGGTGCATCCAAAAAACGTTCAACACACCCTGAGTTCTTTTGAAAGCCCTCTGTACCCGGAGACAGATACAGGTACAGTAACCATCCAAAAGGAACAGTACGTGTCTCAGGAAAAAAACATTGCATGTAACCATGTTCGGGGACAGTGTTCCATTTGGATGGTTACTTCAACCGTATCTGTTCCCGGGTACATCGTGTTCCAAACGAATGCGGGGATAAAAAAATAATTGTAAAAAAAATATAGGTAATTTCTTTTTTGGAATTATTTGTAACCTTCGGACAAGTGAACCTTCGGACAGATGAACCTTCGGACAGATGAACCTTCGGACAGATGAACCTTCGGACAAGTGAGCCTTCGGACAGATGAACCTTCGGACAGATGAACCTTCGGACAGGTGAACCTTCGGACAAATGAACAGTCACCAAATAGCCACTATAGAGTCTATTTGTTTCATTGTCGCACATAGTCTATTTAAAAATGTCGCATAAAATTTATGTATTGTGTCCCCGCTGTCGCAAATACAAACAATGTAGGTAAATCGAATTTTGGACTCTTCGGTCACTACCACTTTGGCCCCAATGGGACACTTCGGCCCTTTTTGGAAAAGACACTTCGACCCCTCGTTAAGACACTCCTTGTTAAAAGACACTTCGGCCCCTAGCAAGAGACACTTCGTTCCTTTCAAGATATTTTCGAATGCCCCTCGTAAAAAGACACTTCAGCCCCTAGTAGGAGACACTTTGGCCCCTTTAAAGATATTTTCGAAAAGGGGACAAAGATCCCGAAATGGTAGGGGCCGAAGAGTCCAAACCCCGATAAATCCTTGCTGAATCGGCATTTTCTATTTGATGCAAATATATATATATATATATATTTTTAATGTTTCAGGTTTTTGATTTGGGTCATATGGACCGGTCCATTATGACATATGTTGCCAAAATAGAGGACGTTTTGATAATGGCCATTTTGACCAGGGTCAATGTGACCTGGATTCGTTAAATGGGGTTCTAGGAAGCGAGGGAGTTTCATTTGATAATACTGTTTGTTATAGTTTAAGACATATTCAAGATAGGATTTAAATATTTAGATATCGTTGTTAATGTCCGGTTATGATTTTAAGCAATCCCCTATTTCAGTCTATCCGAAACTCATTATTTGTCTCTATGTTTTTTTAATCAAACATTATAAAAATAAAACTTTTGATGATACACTCAACTTGCAGTGTTTAAATCAGTCATTCTCTAAGCTTGTTCAAATTGTTCAAATCCTTTGCAAACATCGACTAAGCTCTAAAAGCTGTCAATGTGGCCAGACCCTACTAGTGCTTGCGATTATTATTGTTAATCAAAAATTATTTTTTCCTATAGTAATATCCATTTTTAACATGACAACCCCATTCTCACACGCACATCATTACTCGTCCGAGTTTGAAGTAACTTTGACGTCGCAATATGCCGATGTTTGGACGTCATTACTGGTCGGGAGGATACTCAACGTACAAGGACCACATTAAAAGACTATCTTAAGCTAGTGCTCCATATGTCCGTCTGCGTCTGCGCTTGCGTCTGCGTCGACGTCTGCGTTTTTATTTTGGATCGCACACTATATAATATGATAAACATGCTCCATACGTCCGTCTGCGTCTGCGTTTGCGCTTGCGTCTGCGTCTGCGTTGATTCGATCGGAACATGTCGCGATCGAATCGGTAGACGGATTAAAAAACGGATGAGAAAGGTCACGCGGGTACAAAGAATCGGGGTTTTAAATATTATTTGAGTCTTTTAATTAATTAATATAATTGGATATATTGGACAAAGCCAATAATGAATAGGCTTATTTTGATGGAAAAAATAGGTTTCAATAACGGGGACTAAAAAATATTATATAATTTTTGTTTTGCTCGATTCATGGGTAATTTTACCTTATTAATCATTACTGATGGACATAAACTACTTAGTTATAAAAAAAAAACATATTATTTTACTAATTTATGTTGAGTTTTATGCTTGGACATAGTTAAAATTTGAGGTGAAATGAAATTGACGGATGAAAAAAAAACGCATAAAGCTAGTGCTCCATAGGTCCTTCTGCGTTTGCGTCTGCGCTTGCGTCTGCGTCTGCGGTTTTTCGATCGGAACATGTCGCGATCGAATTGGTAGTCGGATGAAAAACGGATGAAAAAGGTCACCCGGGTACAAGAAATCGTGTTTGCAATATTATACGAGTCCTTTAATCAATGAATATAACTGGTTATGGTTGACAAAGCCAATAGAAAATAAGCTTATTTTGATGAAAAAATAGGTTTTAATTTAGGGAATAAAAATATTATGTGATATGAGTTTTGCTCAATTCATATAGTTAGTTCTACATTACAATTCATTACTTACAGAAATAAGCCATATAACATAGAAAAACCATATTATTTTACTGATTTATGTTGGGTATAATGCTTGAAAATAGTTAAAATTTGAGGTGAATTAAAATTGAGGGAGGAAAAACGCATAAGTCGACGGATCTAATGTGACACAACAAAACAAATTGACGCAGACGCAGACGCAAGCGCAGACGCAAACGCAGACGCAGACGGACATACGGAGCACTAGCATAAGTCGACGGATCCAATGTTACACGACAAAATAAATTGACGCAGACGCAGCCGCAAGCGCAGACGCAAACGCAGACGCAGACGGACATATGGAGCACTAGCTTTACGCGATGGGGTTTTCGCCGAGGGGCCGCTCACAATACACATGCTCTTTGCAAAACAATCATAAAACATGTCGATCGTGCAGACAAATACGATGTCACTGGAATATTTCGAAGTAGTGCCTTATCACTATGGATCTTTGCAGAACAAGCACATCCACAAGATTTTAATCCGTAGCAATATTGTTATTGATAATTGTGTTAAAGTATCCTTACTAGATATTGTATACACAATATTGATCAATTATGCATTTATGAGTAGGAGATCATAAATCTGATACAACAGGCCAGCAAGAAAAATAGTATTTCACAATCGGATTTCAGAATGCAAAATTTGACATTGTTTGGTGGATGCTATAAGTAGGTCCTTTTTAAGTGTAAATTCGAAATATCGGTAAAAGTTACTGTTTATGATTTCAAAATATATTATATTTCTGCAGTATGTAAGATGTATCGTTTCAAAAAAGGAATACTTTCTAAATATGAAAAAAGCGTATGCAATATGACCAACCACTTATCTATTAGCACTCCTTTTATCTGAAGAGCACGAAAGCTGTTAAGTGTGATAAAACCGTTATAACCGTCTTTGAATCCCTCTTGAGGGGATCTTGTAAAAGTGATATGCGAGAAGGCTAAAAGGGTTGCGTTGACAACATAAAGAAAAACGTCACATCAGATCCCAAACACGTTGCTAAGACTTCCTATGTACGTTCTACTCATACATACAGTTTAATTGAGACATTGATCTGTTTTCTATACTAAGCGTCAAAAGTATCTAATATTATTTTTGCAAATTCCTAGGTATAACATGAGGATTAACGAATTCTTCAAAATTATTTGTTATTCAAGCTTGGTATGTCGTTAGTACATCCTGAAACTCTCATATAAATTGAAAATCATTTAATACATAAAATTATCACTTAAAGCACACAGGGGTCAGAATCAAAAATCACGAAACGCCATACCACTACGTAATTGATTGTAAACCACTGGTTTCGTTGAACGGTGAATGTCTCAATAATCGCAATGCAGTAATATTAATTAACTATTTGTCAAATCATATTGTTATTGCTTGATTATTATTCTTGAGTTTAACTTTATTTTTGTTACAATTAACATGATTTATCCAAACAGGGTAGGAAGCACTGGATGGATAATTACGTTCATTGAGTGTGATCGTGATCGGGTTTTTATAATCTGGTGGATCAGCCAACGATTTTATAAGCACATTTATTTCGCATTTTTAGATAATTTACTCATCAAGTTTTTAAGAAACCATTTAACTCCATGGAAATTCTCATGATTCGGACATATTGAAAAGCATTTAAAATCATCCGATCGAGCAAGCGTGATATCGTTGTTTCGAACAGTAAATAGCAATCAAATCTTTTAGACGGCATTTATGAATATTCGTGATTTTATTCAATTCAATTTCTGTGAGAATCATTCGCAAAATATATATGAAAGTTAAAACAATGTTTTGCCGTCTACAAGTTGCGATTGCCCGATCACGATACATCTGCAATGGCTTAGATGTTTTATACTGTTGTCTTGCCACTTAGGGGTTTATTGTAAAAATAAACCAATTCAAAGTGAAAATAATGCTTAAATATTAATAATTAGACTTTTTAATCTTGAAAAATTAACAATATTTCTTATGCGTCATTATCACATTGACTAATTGATGCAATTAACAGACTTCAATAAACAATGAAGTGATATGGCGTTTTGTGACTTTTGACTTTGACCCCTGTGTGCTTTATGTGAGTTTTATTCACATTAAATGTTTTTCAATTTACCTGAAATTTTAGAAAGAACCACCGATACACCAATCTTATATAATATTGAAAAAAGAGATAGGTAGTACCTTATCTTAAGCTTAGATTTTTTCAAAAATAATATTAGATACTTTTGACGCTTAGTAACCATGTGTGTTTGTCTTAAAAGTATTTGCATCATACGGACTCTTTAAAGTCTTTTTGACCGACTTAAGTGTGCTGAAAACGTAATTGCCGACGTGGGTGCAATGGCAAATTGTCTGTTCTTAGGAAGTTCTTTTTTTTTTATTTAACCGACGTGCGTTAAGTGGCGAAGTGTGTGTTCAGAGGAAGTGTTTTATCGACGTGTGTGTAGTGGCAAAGTTTGTGTTCAGAGGAATTGTTTTTACCGACGTGTGTGTAGTGGCAAAGCGTGTTTTCAGAGGAAGTGTTTATCGACGAGTGTTTAGTGGCGATGCGTGTGTTCAGAGGAAGTGAATTTTATCGACGTGTGTGTAGTGGCGAAATGTGTGTTCAGAGAAAGTAAATTTTATCGACGTGTGTGTAGTGACAAAGCGTGTTTTCAGAGGAAGTGTTTATCGACGAGTGTTTAGTGGCGATGCGTGTGTTCAGAGGAAATGAATTTTATCGACGTGTGTGTAGTGGCGAAATGTGTGTTCAGAGTAAGTGAATTTTATCGACGTGTTTGGAGTGGCGAAGTGTGTGTTTTGAGAAAGTGTTTTTACCGACATGTGTTTAATTGCAAATTGTGTGTTTTGAAGGAGTATTTTTAACGTTACCGACATGCTTGTACTGGCAAAGTGTTCTTCTGAGGAAGCGTTTGTTTTATTTTTACCGGCAAAGTGTTTACTGGTAAAGTGCATGTACTGAGTAAGTGATTTGATTTACGTGTGTGCGTTAGCGAAAAGTGTGTACCGAAGTAGTGATTTTTATCGACGTGTGTGCACGAGCAAAGTTTGTGGTCTGAAGGAAGTGTTTTTACCGGTGTAACGGTTTCAAGCTACCCCCTAATTATTTCCTCCCCGGTAATCTGATACAGGTTTGAGGCTTCCTACCGGTAATCTGATACCGGTTTGAGGCTACCTCCCCGGTAATTTGAAACCGGTTTGAAGCAACCCCACCGGTTTGAAACTACCCCCTCCAATTTTGTTAATCATCATTATTTTTTAATCGAATAGTTTATCAATCGATATAATAATGACATATGACACCAAATTGTGTCGCACTAATCCTTTAAACCTAAAAAGGGGCTGTGCGCGTTGTATATTGGGGCCGTTAAGGTGTGGCACTGATCCCGTATACTCCGATGAATACTTGGAATGTGCGTAATTTAAAAACAAGATATATACTTGGTGTCACATGCTTTATTTTAATTAACGTCATGCTTACTTGATGACGTCTTTTTTTGTTCGATGTCCGCTACGGATACACACTTATAGAAATATACACACCCAAACAAATTAGTATACAACTATATTTCTCAATAATTTTATAAAGTGTTTACCAATTGTGCTCAAACTTTCAGAATCGGTAGAACTACTAATCCTTCATAACCAGTATATTCATGCCATGCCTCTTTAAAGAAGAGAGAGGACGAGCTTTTGGTATGCTGGCCACTGGGGGTTCCAAGAAAGAGGTCGCCAGATCATTTCAGTGCACAATTGCTGGGATTTATTGTCTCAAAACGCGATTTTAACCAACTGGGACATAATTGGATAGACCGAGCAGTAGCGTAACGACCGAGCGTTAACATCGAAGGCTTCGCCTGCAGCGCCTCCGAGAGCAAATTCGCGCAGCGACATTGACCGTTATCGAGACGCCATGGACCCATAATCCATAATTTTTCAGTCAAACAGTCATCAATCGCCTCTGCGAACATTGAATGTGGTCCTATTATTCGGCTATCGAACGAGTCTATAACCGCCTCCGAAGTCAAAATCGTGGGTATTTGGACACGGCGATTCGTTGTGATGAGAGGGTGCAACGCAATTTGTCATGAAATGTGTTCACCGACGAGTCGCGGTGCAAAGTCTCTCGCGCAGGCGGGTTTTATCGCTTTTTTTCAGGGGCACTGGCGAAAGATCTTCGCAATCATGTTTTCGGCAAGTGGATCGAAAACGCGACAGTTTTGTTATGATCTAGGATGCAATATTGTATGGCTGGCGATCTAAACACGTGGTTAGCGAAGGGAACGTTTTTTTATTGTTCTTTTTTTAATATATTTGATATTACACAACAGTGGACACATGGACAATGATGCATAATTATTGAAATACACAAATACATGTAACATCAAACAATACAGAACATAGAAAGACGCATTTTACAATTACTGAGAACAAAGCTTTACAGAGACAACAGTACATTGTACAACCAAGGGATATACTTATTATATAATTAACAACATTCAGCATGATAAGCTATTGCTTCGTTAACAAGGTTGTCAAACTTAACCCATTTTATGCTTGACTTGTATTGACTTAGGGCTCTTTTATCTGGGAACGTTGCTGCCAATAGCTTCAACGATACAATATTCAACACCCAAGTTGCCACGTATATATTGCGTTACTCTCATACGTGAAAAAAACACGCGCTTGTGTCTCGGGTGTTTGTGTACGCAATCTTATTGATACAAACATTGAGAGGCTACCCTGGTCAGCCTTTTTTACGGTCAATAACCCGATAGAGCACTCCTGAAACCATCTAGATCGTCGCACACGATCCGGACAACATGCCCCCAAAATCTGCGCTGCACTCAGACAGTTTTTATCGAAAAGTGGCACGCCTTGCCTGAGGCAATCATCAAACAATCGGTAATGTTGATGCCACGACGTATTCAGGAAATGCTGGCTGTAGGAGGTCGACACACTCGATATTATCCATGTGACATGTATTTGTCTGGTTTTAGCACGGGATTTTCGATACCAATAAAAGTTCGAGTACTGCTACGTTATTGTTTTATTTTTAATTGCTTTGTAAATTACAAGGGCTATTAATAATGCTTTAAATTATATTTTACTGTAATTTCATTAGGATCCATTCAGTAGAACCAGAGATATGACCCTTTGAAGTTAAAATATAGTTTCTTGTTTAGGTGAGTATAGAATAGACAAATAAATGTTTCGAGCTGAAAACGTTTTATTCATGTATTTTCGTAGAATTCAAATACTTCCTATTTAAACTATGGCAAATCAATTATTAAGTACATCAAAGCATGTGTTAACTGTGAACATGGAACAAGCAAACATACTCAGGGGATCTCTTGGGATCCGTATCATACTATCACAATCCTTTATTCATGCGACGCGAAAAACCCCTTCTGGGTTTAGGAGATTAATGCAAACAAATATAATACAAAATAACCTCACAATATGGGTTAGAATAAAAAACCTTAAAAATAATGAAAATAAAATTAAAATGAGGAGTGGGTAGTTTTTTTGCATACCGTTGGGGGTAGCTTCAAACCGGTTTCAAATTACCGGGGATGTATCCTCAATCCGGTATCAGATTACCGGGGGTAGCTTGAAACTGGGGGTAGCTTGAAACCTTTACACCGGGGTGTGTAAACTGGCGACCAATTTCGAATTTTGTTTGATATTGTGAAGTCCCACAATCGATAATTATCCTAAAATTATCTTTAAGAAGAAAAAGTCCTTTTACTCAATACATTATGAAGTGACTGTAAGTATTAGGGGCTGAAGCGTCATTTTGCGAGGGGCTGAAATGTGTTTTAGGAGGGCCGAAGTGTCTTTTCACGAGGAAACTCACGGCGAGGGGCCGAAGTGTATTTTTCAAAAAGGACCGAAATGCCCCATCAGGACTGAAGTGGTAGTGAGCAAAATGTTTAAAACTCCTAGATAGTTGGATGAGTTGTCCGAAAATCTAGGTGAGTGAAATTCAATTTGGGTGAGTTGTCCTGAATTTTGGACACTTCGGTCCCACCACTTCGGCCGCTTGCACTTGGGCCTCGATTGGACACGTCGGCCCTTTTGGAAAAGCCTCTTCGGCCCTCTTCAATACACTTCGGTTCCTCGTGAAAATACACTTGGACATCTTGCAAAAGGCACTTCGGACCCTAGGAAAAGTCACTTCGACCCCTGAATCTCACATCTTCCACTCCGGCTCTTTTGTATCATATGTATACAATAATAACATTTTGACGAGTTTTATATAGTGATATGTTAAGTTTAGTTGATAACCCACAATTAACACCCGAAATTGACCATATTGAGACTCGTTTTTTTTAAAAATAAATTTAGTTAAATATATATATGTTTCCCCGTTTGATGTTGATTGCAGTTGTATATGGTTCAATCAAAACAGGAATACATGATTGTAATGATATATTAAAATCAGCATATTACACTTCAACAATTTGTTTTAAAAAAAAGAAACTTGTTGATTTTACGAAAAAGTATATAACACTTATTTTTGATCTAAATCGATATTTTTGTTTTGAATTAAAAGATAAAGTGAAAATAAGATTAAGTAAATCATCATGTAATCCTTGAGCAGAAAACAATCATAAGTTCATATACGAATGCCCTCGTTTTCACAATTATGATAGTTTGAAGAACAATTTCCTAATACTAAACGGCCAAATTGGTAGCGTCCGAAAAATTAAGGGCCGAGGTGTCTTTTGTTAGGGGCCGACGTGTCTTTTGTCAGGGGCCGAAGTGTCTTCTGCAAGGGGCCGAATTGTCTTTTCACGAGAGGCTGAAGTGTCTTGACGAGGGGCCGAAGTGTCCTTTTATAAAGGGGAATTTTGGACACTTCGGCCCCTACCACTTCGGCCCTTACCACTTCGGCCCGATTGGACACTTCGGCCCTTTTTTGGAAAATACACTTCGGCCCCTCGTCAAGACACTTCGGCCTCTCGTGAAAAGACACTTCGGCCCCTAGCTTAAGAGACTTGGGCCCCTTTCAAAAAGACACCTCGGCCCCTAGTTGAAGACGCTACGGCCCCTAAATTTTGACACCTACCACTTCTGCCCTTTCTTAATATATGAATAAAGGAATAATATTTCAACCTTTAGCAATATTTCAAATTTTAGCGAATAATGCACAAATTAAGCTCAACATAATTATATTTTAACTTATTTCAACTTATTTTCTTCTATATTTAAAGGGTATTAGAAAAAAATGAAATATGTTTCCTAAATTTAATATTTTAAGCAGGTGTTTGCTATTTCCATCCAAAAGTGAAAAGCTTGTGATGATATTGTGAAACAAAAACACTTCTCTTTCAAAAGTTGTCTCTATATATTTGTTTAAGTCTACGAATAAAAGAGTTGTGGCATTGTTTAAATGTTTGGCTCATCCACCTTTAGATCTAAATAAAAATACAAAGTAAGTATATAATGGTTTATTCAGGAGCAGAAAAAATCAAGTTCAAAAACGAATGTCTTTGTTCTCACAAATTTTATTCATAATTTCTTAATCATTTCTTAAAGAAATATTATTAAATGGTTTTAAGACATATTTTTTTCTAGGGGCTGAAGTGTCTTTTAGAAGGGGCCGAAGTGTCTTTTGCGAGGGGCCGAAGTGTCTTTTCGAAAAGGGGCCGAATGGGCCGAAGGGGCCGAAGTGGTAGGGGCCGAAGTGGTAGGGGCCGAAGTGTCCAAACCCCCATTCCAGGGAATTTTGGACACTTCGGCCCTTACCGTTTCGGCCCCGAAGGGGCCGAAGTGGTAGGGGGCCGAAGGGGCCGAATAATAGGGGCCGAAGTGATAGGGGCAAATTTGTCCAATTCCCCATTCCAGGAATACACCTTTTCATGTAATAAGCTAGTTGCGATTGAGACAATTGCTTAGTAAATATTCCTGCTCAAATATTTGGCTCGCGAGTTACAACCAATGGGCAAGTAATTTCTACAACAACAAAAAGTGTAATGTGTAAATATTTGAATTATCATAGATTTGTAAACATTTCTTAAGTTTGTTATTAGTGTTACAGTCAACTGTTAGCACATCTTTTTAGGTCAATAGGTCCTTGTTATCAGTACATTAAACACCAATTGATATAATCAAAAGTAGGTGAGAATAAGAGATTATTTAAATTGTTTACTCAGACACTGGTCAAATATTGAGTTATGTATTGTAATGACTCAAGTCCGCGCGTTTTTCATGATTGTCTGGACAAACAGCTTGTTTATCAAATGGAAAATAAAACTGACAAGTTTGTGAATATTATACAGACAGAAGAATCATATAGTATATATTGGACAGTCTACTGAAGGGCATGATCGCGGGAATGCGCGGAAGAGGGAGGCCAAGACTGCAGTGGAGTGACAATATCACCTTCATCAGGACAACTCACCCAAAAACAAACTCACCCAAATTCTTGGATAACTCACCCAAGTTTTTGGTCAACTCACCCAAGTTTTTTGGACGACTCACTCAAATTTTTGGACAACTCAACCAATTATTTTTTCACATTATAAGACAAAATATCACGTGTTTCTCATTTAATTGGCATTGATATCCCTACATATTCGAATATGCTTATATATTTTTTTCTGCTAAACTCGAAATTACAGCGATATCATACTTTCTGAAATTAGAGGAACGTATGTGCACTTGCCTTGGGGCGCAAAGTGCTTAATATAAATCTCAAATCCATTGTTTTTGTTTTTCTTAGTGACTTTAAAGCATAGCTTTGACAATTAAAATTGTATATCCAAACGAAAAATAAGTTTCCAAGGAATTCCCTTGATTTTTAAAACTTGGGTGAGTTGTCCAAAAACTTGGGTGAGTTGACTTATTTATTTGGGTACGTTAGTAACAACTTGGGTGAGTTGGTTTTTGGGTGAGTTGGTTTTTGGGTGAGTTGTCCGACATCCATATCACCCGATGGACAGGCCTCACCTTCGAAAAGACCAAGCGTACTGCCAAAGACAGAAAAAGATGGAGGTTCGTGACCGGCAACGTCAATAGGCACGTCATTAGGTAAGGTAAGGTATGAAATACATTCAGGATAAAACCTTTACGATTTATTATTATCTACGACGATTTAGCGAAAACGAACAAGATACTCACGAATTCACAAAATCCTTTGCTCAAAATCATTTTGCTATAAAATATATGCGCGAAACGTGGAATTGGTACTTCGATATGAATATTTTATATACATGTATACCCCTCCCATTCGACAAACACAATAACCGATAATATAACTGAATCAGGTTCAGGTTCAAACGTTCCAAAATTACTATGGGCCGTCTTGATTCGGAATTTTGGTAAAATGATACCTTCTTTTAAACTAAAGGATAAAGTTGTCATAAAAACAATCTATGTTAAAACATATTATAAAGATGCTTTAAATAATTTACTTTCCAAATTGTCCACTCTTCATCTGGCTTTTCGAGTTGCCAAAAATGCTAAGTTGTACAAAATAAGAAGGGTACCCCACAACTCAATTTTTCGAAAAGTATTAAAATCACCTTAATACAACATTTCAATTATGAACGACAACATATAATGGTTTTTAAACATTAAAATTTTGCTTTTTCCAAGCCAGCTTGGCTGTTTCTCCTTTTCTAGCCAGCTTAGAACTGAAAATGAACACCTTCTGCGAAAATTGAAAAGTTGAATATAACCAAATACCTATAATATCTTGCAAATTACAGTTTATTAGACATCTGCTAGCATGTTTATTCAATTTTAAAATAATTATTCTCCAATTTATTGCAAAAATTAAGAAATGATCAAAGAAGGTGTTCATCAAACTGCAAAAATCTCCAAGCTAGAAAGGATTTTCTCAAATTTTCCAAGCCTTCTGGAATTTTGTGGAAGCAACTTTTTTCGGGGGAACAGCTCGTGAGGTGCTCTTCAAAGCAATAGGATATGATTATAAAAAAATTTGGATGAGTAGCTCAGGTTCGTTTTGTTGAGTTTGTTGTGGGTGAGGTGTCCTGCTGCAGTAACACTTATCCTTACACGAGTGCATTAGATAAATGTCCCAATACATGACGTGTTTTAAGAAGGTTTGAGCTAAGGTGAGCAAAACGAAAAACGATGTACTTATGCATTGCACATTAATATGGGTGCATCAACCAATACCTGTGTAATCTAGCATGATGACTTATCTTTGAAATTACGTTTACCATAAGTATAATTTAAGCATATTTACAGGTGTATGATCTATTTTTCTCAACATGAAGCATCGTATTATGAGAAATACATCTATATTCATGCCGAAAATTGAAACTACATAATATCGGTTTACAAATATCACAACACAGTTTTTTAAGTTGCAAAATCATCAAAAACAGATTTACAAAAACATACGAAAAATATGTTGCAATTTTGCATAAATGTGTTCACTTTTTCCTTTTTAGTCAGCTTGGAGTAGAAAAGGAACACCTTTTGTGAAAAAAACTAAATGTTAAATAATTGAATAACTCCGATCATATGAAACATTTGAATAACATTTGATTATTCGCTTGCAAATAATTTCAACCGATTTCCAAATTATTTATATCATTATATTTTTGCGAAATAAAAGGAAATTATCAAAAAGTGTTCTCTATTTTCTAAGGTAGTAAGAATTTTCCAAAAAATATTCCAGGGCAGCTGAGATTTTTTAAAACATTTTGTGGGGAACAGGTCGTAAGGTGCTCTTCAAACAGGAAAACTCTAAATTATTAATATCTGATGGAGAATTGGTCCCAATACGCGGGCTATTCCAAACTGTGTTTTGTAACGGATCCCACCCATCTTGGAAATGCTGAGGATATTCAACATTTTTATTCTCTATTATGCTTTTCTGATCCGGGTTTTTATTTGCGACAAAAAACTCAACCATGTATAACAATTATTATTATTATTTATTTATTTTTTTTAATTATTATTATTAATATTATAAACGGTCTCTCGTGAAAGACACTTCGACCCATACTACTTCGGAGAAT
>LQRL01127446.1:22231-32505 GCA_001703475.1 Hydroides elegans
CGCTCGTACATGGAAATGAGACTCGACATGGAAATTGAACAAATCCAAATATTCTTCCAGACCACTGTCCGCCATCTTTAAATTTGACCAAGCTTTTGATAATATCTCGTCCAATCACATTGCTTGAATCCCGAATTGTTTGGGGGACGTAACTATGGTGTGATGTAGGCTGGTCGGAAGAAGGAATTTCTTTAACATAATTTATTATTTTGCGTTAGAGTTTCGTTTAAAATGTAGTATAAATGTATTCTAATGTTCAGTGGAAACCTGTCTAGAGATATTTTTATATGGCCTTTGAAATTTTGTTCCATTTCCATGGCCGTAAAATACTTGTAGCGTCTCTCGTTACAGGGGCGCTTATTCCCTTTTTGATTCAGTGAATTTAACGGATTTAAATTTCAATAATATAACTACATGACCTTGTTGTGATCAAGAATGATAATTTAATGATGAAGAGTTCCTTGAAGAATATCTCTACGCATTTCTAAACCGAAATCAGTCTTGCATTTGGACTGTGAGATTGTTATTCCGTGTCCGGGATAGGTCGGGCAGTTGGTTTTTCCATAAATACGGATGATGAAAACGAATAAACCCAATATTTTCATTGCGTTATTTGGCTTGGATAAAATAATATGAACTGCTTACCAAAATCTAGTTTCTATATGGCATTTTAACAGTTTTTTAAGGGAGCAAATTTAACCGGATGTTGATTATTTTTTAACTTTTAATAGCTACTCGCACAGCTTATATGTAAATAAAGATTTTTATTTCGGGATATGATAACTTGAACTATCTGAACTTGAACTTATGCGAGAGGCCAAATGTGTCAACTCTCTGTGTCTGTGATCTAATAGATAATTTTTAATATATAATAATTTGAATTGCAGATATATCCACGATAGAAAGACTGAAATTCTCATTTAATCGCTTTATAAAACCAAAGGTACCCGTTATCTTATTTCAAGAAACACTCACGAACTGAAGAGGAAAATGAATGACAACAACATTTCGAAATGAAATTTCTATTTAACATAGATCTGCTCAATGGGGTACTCTCAAGTTGTTAGAGCTCACACTGATTGCAACTGAAGGGTGAAATGGGACATACTCAAGTATGAGCAACAATCTAAATAATCATTGTAAAAGACAATTCCGGCTAAAAAAGGAATCGAGAAATCCTTATATTGAATGAACAAATAAAAGTAGTCACTTTAATAATATCCCAGACCGCCTCTGATACAAAAATTAGTACATATGAAGCTCTAAATTTCAATTACGAAAAAATAAACAAATGCAAAGGAAAAGGCTTTCAAATGAGATCTCGAAATCAACATATCAAAAAAGAAAACAGAAGAAATATTTCTTTTGATAAAATTTGATATAAGAAATGCGATTATGCCCACATGAATTTTGTAGATTATTATATTTTGGTAATGATGGCTTTGGTGTAGAATTCAACAAAAAAAACCTTAAAGAAAAAATGATTTGTACTTTGTTCTAATAGAATAAATCATTAAATAAGGTGAGCTTTTTCAATGACGACCAGTTTATACACTCATTTAGAAAATATCGGTCGGAAAATTAATTAAAAATATGTTGCTTATGAGTCGTTTTCAACTAAAATCGCTTTATTGCCGAAATTATAAGATATTTTCAAGATCTAGCTGAATACATGACTTGATTTAATAAAACATGCATACCTTTTAACCATAGAAAAGGCTTTCAAAAAATGTATATAACTTGCATAAATGTATATTCAACAGTTATAACTAACGGCTTCTCGTCAGGTTGCTTTTGAATAGACTGAGTTATTCGTCATGGCTACATCCTATCCAATAGTACCTTTTATGCTGGTAAAGAAACTATTTATGCCTAAATTACCACAGTCTATTAAAAATGTAACAATTGTATCATATATTGACAGCATAATGATAAAATTAAGAAATCAAATGTCGTTTCTTTAGAAAATAGATCATACGTGTTCCATAACACACTGAAAAATTACTAGTCTAATTTAGATTATACACTGAATAGAAAAAAAAAACAAAACATCGTCCCTAAAAATATTTAACGTCAACATGATTACCGTTTTTCCTCTCTCTAACACCAAATATAAACAATTATCAAGCAAGATGGCGTGACTTCAAATATAAATTCAGAACTATAGATTTTTTTGCAAGGATCAAACACAACACTTTTTATTGTATATTCCTGTATATATTGTATATAGTAAGTTTGTTATTTGGTGGACAAAGAATATAAAGCAGTATTTCATTGATATATATCTAAATATATGATACTCATGCGTATTGCAGCTAATTCACGTTAAAGATCTAACAAGGAATTACAAATAAAATGGGATATTTTTTTTTTTTTTTGTATGATTATCTCAAAAGAACATTTGAATAAAATAATTGAATATATGTTTTAATATGGCACGGTATAAAAGGACATGGATGTGTGTCTATGTATCTCAAAACTATATGCTAATCCGTGTTGATAACAATGTAAAACAAATCAAAACATCTCTTTTTAAATCCGACATCATCTAAATATAGAAACTTAATTTGAAATTAACAGGTTTCGAATAGAACAGGATTGTTTTAAAACATATATAAAATCAAAACATCTGTATATTTACGCACTGCACATCGGTAACCTTACAAAAACACTCACTGAACCGCTCAAACATACTATTTAAAACCATTGCCGCATGGATAACTTGCCTGAGATCATTCTATGTGATTGGCGAATAAATAGAAAAGGGCATGGGCTAGGAAACAATATAGGATCTCGTCTATTAGATCCCCTCTGTGGAACTGTGGTTCGTTCAGAATGCCCAGACAAAATAATGTGAAATGCTGTGGGTGGTGAAAATATATTTTGATTTTGCATATTGAACATTTCTATAAACTATGTTGTCTTAAATGATTTGACCAGACATATTATTGATTGATAATTATCTTTGAATTCAAAATAAGCAAAAAACAAAATGATAACAGGCGCAGATTTAAACATTTTTTAGAAGGGTAGGCAATTGGTCTCACCAAGATAAACTCATGATCGACCTCATAAGAACGTCCTGATCATGTAGTTTTACGCCAAACGTCCGCGACGCAAATAGGACGTTGCCACGATGTAAAAAAGGAGACGTCGCATAATTGCCTTTAAATCACATCTTCAAGACGTATTTCAATGACGGGATGTATTGACACATCCACAAAAGACGTTATCATGACCTGTAATTAGAGTACTTCTTATGTCGTTGCAAGTATGAAGCAATCTTTACAATGCAATATAACGTTGTAAGGACATTATATTTTGGTCGTGACGTAATTTGACGTTACTTTGACCCCAGCGGATTAAGCTTACTGTTAAAAAGCCTTGCGAATACCCCAAAAATATAAAAAATATTGATTTTGGACACTTTTAAGCTCGAAATGTGTCGTTTTCAAGTTGGAATAATATGGTTCGGATGAATATTGCCCAAAATCTAAATATGTGATATTTTTATAAAATATATTCTAGATTTAAGTAAAAATTTGCAAGCAATTTAAATAACCTCAGAAGATGACGTCCGTAAAACATTTGTATATGACGAGATGTGGGCCACTTCGAATTTCGGACGTCGCATTCGGACGTCGCAAAGGAGTGCGTTAATGATGTCAAAAGGACGAGAATTGGACGAAACTTTGCCGAGTCGGTATATGTCTTGAATTCATATAAATGTTTAGATTTTATAATGATTTCAGTTTGAATATGTTTTAAAAAGAAATTTGCCATTAAATTAAAATAATCAAACGGACTGTCTTTCTTGTCATACAGACACAAATGTCAGCTGATGGAAGAAGTCATTTATCATAAAAAGATTTTCTTTTGTTTTTGGAAGTTTTTATTTGTATTTTTTTTAAACAATACAAATACATGTTACATTACAAAACAAATTACATGACACGACAATACAATACACTATGCTGCAGATTCAATATACAATGATAATTATATTCTCATATCACTGATTATATTATACACTCAAAACATTAACTATATATATAAAATGTATAATCATATAAATGTTTAAAATTTGACAATTTCTTAACAAATTTAGTATCACTTAAGCATTTCTTTTCTTGTAAAATCCTATATTTGAGGTTACTTTTGTATGTACTCATATTAAATTAAGTACCTGGTTTTCCATATAAAAAACTTAGTCAAAAGAAGTATATGATCTAGAGGTGCATTATTCCTTCCAATCGTGCTATAAATTTTATAAGACTCATTTTCATTCGATACATATACTTAACAGCTTTCAAGCCAGTCCTTTGATTTTGGACATTCCCATAAACAGTGCAATAAAGTGCCATACAAAGTTAAACGTAAATAATAAGACAAATAAAGTATACTTTCAAAACTATATGCAATCATTCTAATTATAATAATCAACATCATATAACAATAATTCTAGTAATGAAATTATTGGTAATAAGCATTATTTGTAATTGTATTAGATTGTTATTTTAACTGAAACAAAAAAAAAAAATAGAAAAATAAAATAAAAAAAAATAAAAACATTGACAAGCGAGTGATATGATTTATAGATTTTCATTTAAACTATTTTATTATTTTTATCAATGAGAGAATATAATATAGGCTGCATTTAACAGAATAAATTGCATGAGCATTGTATTGCTTTCGCAAAAAAGGCATAATTATGATTACAATTAAATTGCGAAATGAGACACCCATTGCAGGATACTGCACTGAATTCATAAAATCATTCCGAAATGTGATACCCATACACCAACTGATCGAGACACAAATCCCCTGGATTTCAACAGTGTCCCATTTACCTGAAGCAAGAGGTCAGTGCACGTCATTACTTCATAACTTCATAACTGGTAATAAGTTAGTGAGAGTAACCTTTGATTAAAGCTTATCATCAGCTGATAACTCCTCTCATAGAGTGAACACAATGTGTTTTATCACGGGTCCTTATAACGATGTGATATGTCCCTCATCAGGGATAACCCCAGGCAGCACAAAGTGGATATTTCTCATCCACTTATTGATATATAATATTATAAAAGGAAGATATAGAATTATAATTCATATTAAATTGTCAAAAAACTGGACGATCCATAATTAGATGGGCACATTTAAAACTACTTATAAGTAAATTATTGTATTTACTCATTCTCTTCAATGTAGTTATGAATTTTAACTGTTATATAGACATTCAAATACATTAAACGCTTTCGAATTCTTTTCTCGTCCGCTTTGCGTTACCAGGGTGGTGGCGTGATCGGTCGAATGATATTCATTTGTTTTGGTTATATGATCATCCATATCAAAATTATTGATACAAAATTCAAACATAAATTTTTAAAATTTGACATCGAATGTATTTCGGGTCATCTTGGATAAATATTTCTCAAATGCAGCTGGTGTGAATAAGTCTCGCAATTTTCTAAACATAATTTCGGAGTGGATTAAAATCAAAGATATTATTAATATTGAAAAATACCATCAAAATGGCGAAACGGACATTATTTGAATGTTTTGTGTTAGTTGTTTTATTTCAACAAAGTTACGCTCAACTGTTCAACTTTAGATCGAATATAAATTCAACGCTGCGAGGTAAGTTTATTGATATGTTTTTAATATGTTATCAAAGTTTTATTCACATACATATATAAACATTTTTTTTCAAATAAGCCACATTTCATATTAAATAAAAAAAATATAAATGAATTAGTTGTATGGCATAGTGGCTAAATAGTATCTATTTATTTTGTCCGTATTAATATCATTCTCAATCTATCAAATTCAATTTTGTATCATTTTTTCAAGCATAGGATTTACGAGAAAATGTAAAAAAAAAAAAACATTATTCTGAAATCACACACTGAAAATCCTTCTTATGTAATATTTCAAAAGTGTGTTCCAGTAAATAAATTATACCAATAATTACACATTTTTAATTCCGGAGTCTTTACATGTATCATAATAGAAAAAGCTTCATCTTATTAAAATTACTGAAAAGTTATTGAAAGACATAATTATAGTTAAAATAATTTTCCTCAACTGAAAAATACACTCTAACCTCGAAGTGCCGTTATTCTTATACGTACCGTTCCTCTGTAACTTCAGTGCGCCCGTCTACTCTTATAAATCGATCATCTACGCCCGTTCAAAATTGTCTGGATCCGCTCTTGCAATACATCTTAACTTTTCTATATACACTGCCACAGAGACTTGAGGTTGTATGTAATAGGAGGGAAAATTAAAAATAGCTCAAATAGCTCAAATCACCCAAAGCAGGCACAAATCGAAAAATATATGACCTGCGCACACCAACATTATAAATATAAGACCGAGCCGGAAGGGGTCGTACTTTATTTTTTGTATTACATAAATGGGCGAACAAGGGAGAGCGCAACGGGTGCCCCCTCAAAATCCGCGCCTGCAAAGCATTACTATTTCAAGCACAATTAACGAATTTATTACATATTCCAGAATGCACGAACGACGCCTTCATCCGTGGCACCGTCTCCTGCTTTACCGAGAAATTCGACCCGATCCGCGCTCTCGTCCCCTCAGTCTTCGACGACCCTTACTCTTCGGACCCGTTCGCCACCGGTCGCCACACCCTGGGTCTCTTCAAGAACGAAGTCAAAGACTCGGCCATCCGCCAGAACTACGTGGTGCCTCAGATTTCAAAGCATCTCAGCGCGACGCATAAGAAACTGTTAAATGCTGTATGGACGGCTACTCAGGCTGCCTCGGAGAAGGAGCACCAGTATATAGCGCTGGAGAAGCTTAGGCATATGAATTTGAAGGAGATGATCTATGAGTATATTGTGCATGTTATGCAGCATAATGTGTCGCCCTATGTGGAAGGGTTGAGAATGCATCGGGATGATTTTGGGCAAACGCATTTTAATTATGGCGAGGCGGACACGCAGAGTACCGTTTGTGAGAATTTGCCAGATTGCCAGGGACCAATTGAAGGTATTGCGTGTCGGATCTGTAAAATCATTGTGCCGATTTTAGGCGATTTGGTTGAGGAAACTGCTCAATGTTTGAGTAAATATTCGGACACCGATTTTGAAGACGGAGTTCAATGGATAGAGTGTTTCTATACCTGCAGGTGAGATTTTTACGGGTTGCGCTTTTACTGAGTCTTATGATGAAAATACACATTTTCAAATATCAACCATATAACGAGAGCTCGATTTCAAAATTCAATCACAAATTATAATTGACATATCATTCGGCACGATATTTGGTTAACATTGTTACATCAAAGATACAAAGTAATTCTTTCAAAAGGTACAGAGGTAGTAAGCGAACATTTTTTGTTTCATTTCATAATGAACGCACTGCAGCCACATGGTGGCTTATATAAGTTTTAAATCTTTTCCCGGTCAATACATGGTATCCGTTTTCATAAGACTTATACTTCATGTCCTAGATATGCCATGTGTCTTATAATGATGTACGTCATTTGTAAAAAAATACTTATAAATCAATTAAATTTCAATTTCCCTTGATTGACAGTGACCTGCCGCCAATCAGCAGCTGCCTCCAATCTCACTTCTCGCAGTGCGGCGATTGGTCAGTTGTTGGTGACGTCATCATGAAGGGCTTCGTCGAGTTCACGAACCTCGGCACATGCATGCTCAATGTAGGTGGTTTCCTTGCGAATTTTGATTCATATGTATCTATCCATCCTGGTACAAAGGGCCTTCAACTGTCAGATACGAGAGTTTAGAGGACCTGGGAAACTGGATGATATCTATCTAAAACAAAAATGTTGACAGGCGCAGTTTAAAGGGGGTTTATATAATTTATTGAAAAAAGGCTCTTAGTGTCTTGCCACATTAGAAGGTTTTTCTTGCTTTTATTTTCTCACAGACGGTCTTCCAATGTTTTTCTTATGAGGAACCAAAGCAACGAGCGATTAGGTACAATGTACCTTCTTACCGCTTTTTCAGTTTCAAATAAGAAATACATTGGAGAACAGATTTGTTAGGAAATAAAAGCAAGATAAATATTCCAATATGGCCAGGCTCTTACTGTTCGATGACACTGGCGAAAAGTACCCAACGAACTGTTCCTGACAAAAGTTTTTTTCCCCAGGATATCTCAGAAGGTTAGGAAATTTCGGAGAATAAATATCTAGCTTGGAGATTTGATGAATGCCTTTTTAATTATCCATTTGTTATAATAGTAATGAGAGTTATGATTTAAAATTAAAATTAAATCACTAGCCTGTGATTATCTAATAAACTGGTATTTGTTAGATTATTATTGGTAATTTACATATTAAATGTTTATAAACAAATAAAATAACAATTTGAAGTATCTTATTTTTTTGCAGGTCGTATCTGAACGTAACATGACAGTCATCGAGGGCGGTGAAAGCGTCGAGGTTGAATTCTACAATTACCTTCCTCCCGCCGTTCACTGTCTTGACTTCCAGAGTCTGAGCGAACCACTTGGAATGATCCGTAAGTAAAAGAAAAGAAGCTTTATCGAAATCGAATAATAATTCAGTTAAACCTTCTTAAATATATTTGGTGATTAACAAAGATTAGTAGTTCTATATTTATTCTTGAAGAGAACCGCGTTTTCAAGTTTATATTCGACGTTGCCGATATAGCTATATACGTTTATGGAGATAATGGTATCTTCATTATTTGCTTGGATGAAAAGATCACGAAATATATTTGGTTGATGAATGCATATATGCATTGAACCATCAAAATTTTAAATTAATATTTTGATTTATGAATTAATTTATTATTGACTTAATATATAGATGGCTTATCATTCCATTTTTTTTCTTAAGGCGCCCTTGGAAGCGTGATTGGCGTTCTTTTGGGCGACTCGGCCGAGTGCGTGGTGGAAGTTCAAATGTCGCTGCAAAACTATTGGCACGATATCCTGCCACACACCGACAGTGCCGGTAGACCGAAGTAAGTACACCCTAAGTTTATTTCAAATTTTAATTATTTGAAGATGAAGAAAATATGAGTTAAAAACATTGGCAGGACATCTTTCCTCACACGGATACTGCATGACGACCCAAGCAAGACAATTACACTCGATCGATTATTAGTTCACATGAAAGGGATATTGATGTTAAACCCGATAGATATCGTGACTGGCGATGTAGGAATATGCATGTTTTACATCAAAGAATGAAAATACAGACACTCGTTTGTATGTATGTTACACATTCAATGCATAAGCAGAATAACGAAATGTGACGTACACATGTATACCGGTATAACATTTCAAGTCATCTCATGGACTCTTACTTTAGAGCCATAAAATAATGAAACTTTCAAAAGAGGGACTTTTTCAGAAGATAAAAGATGTTTTTTCTTCCTTTCCAGATGTCACGACGGCAGTGCCCTTCGCCAAGCAGTGGTTGGTTTCCATGACTACAACAACAACACCATAGAGACATGCATCGTGCGCATCACCAACGACAACTGGAACGACACTTTCACGTGAGTCTCATATTTGGTCACGAAACAAATAATTTCGTTTAACATATAGGTCTTTATGTTCATCTCACAGCCGACGCATATATAAATTGCATCATTATAAATTTGTAAAAGAATAGTTATGTGTGATTTTTGTTTTCTAAAAAATCTAATTTTATTGTAAGAAACAAAATGTTAATCTATAAAACCGCTTGAATTCAAATATTGGTTATTTTTCTTATAGGGTACCAATTTGGGCGTCAGTGGATCTGAAAAACGACGGCAATATCACAACGGATTTTTCGCTGAAATTAGTCACAAATGGCAATACGGTCTACAACGACAGACTATCGGTAATTAAATAATAAATTAACATCAAACACATGAACCCTTGATACTTTGGATAATAATCAAATATTTAATGGGGTATAAATATTGTTCAATGATGTGTTATTTGAATGGCTGAATTTTGAAATGGACATTTAAATATAAATGTATTATCAGAGTATTAAAAGTGTAATTATATGAAAAACAAGACAATCGTATATTGCATATCCCCCGCCCCGACTTTGGACCTCGTCACACGGGGAGCAGGACCTGGCCATACGGGAAGCTATTCCTCATTTATTTTCTATACAAACTGTTTAAAATGTATTTCTTTTGCGAAATTGAAAAGTTGTCAAGATGTTTAAAATGCAACGTCCTTCTCCTCAAACGTAAGGCAAAATCTCACAAGACGACCAAACGTAAGCATGTGATTATATTAGTAACTATTGA
>LQRL01127446.1:32795-43805 GCA_001703475.1 Hydroides elegans
TTCAATAAAGTTGAGATATCATTGGTAGTGTATATTATCCCGGAGTGGTCGAATGTATATAGTGGTTGACTAAGGGCTGAAACGAGTTGATAATAGCACTGACCAGACGGCGTGAGTTCGAGCCCACTTGGGAGCACACATGTGGTGGGCATTGTTTTTTACGGAAAACGACTAAGTCCGAAACTTCAAAAATCGCCAAAATTACATTTTTTTCGAAAATTTCAAAAAATAACCTTGCGAGGCACAGATTTGGTATATATTCTATCCAGCTGTGGTGTTTCATCCACATACAGTGAACAGTAACTGAGAAATCGCCTGGACAAAACTATCACGGAAAAGGACTAAGTCCGAAACTTCAAAAATCGCCAAAATTACATTTTTTCGAAAATTTCAAAAATAACCTTGCGAGGCACAACTTTGGTATGTATTCTATCCAGCTGTGGTGTTTCATCCACCTACAGTGAACAGTAACTGAGAAATCGCCTGGACAAACTCATCTGGACGGACGGACAGACAGACGGACAGACGGACGGACGGACACGGTGCGTTCTATATCCCCCGCCCCAGCTAGGGAGTCGGGGGATAAAAATGAATAAGAATAAACTAAATGAATCAATGAAAGTAAAGAATTGGAACAACAATATGAATATCGATTATAGGTTGAGATCCAAGACGCAGATGTAGAAGGCAGCACTCTTTGCCAATCATCCGGAGATCCTCATATCACGACCTTCGACGGACAGTACGTTTATTTTTTTGATTACTTAATTGCTGAATCAATAATTGATGCATGTACATGTAAATTCTAACAGCATTCGCGCTTTAATTCGACAGTATCATCGTATTACTTTTGCCACACATTAACAAGTTATTACACTACAGCTCAAATTAAGATTGGTCCTCATTAACGATATAACGTTATAAACTATACTAATTTTGTATATTTGTTTTAGCTATTACAACAACTTGTATGAAGGATACTTCTATATGTACCGACACATGGGTTTACCATATGAGGTAACTGCCATAAAAATATTAAACACTTAATGCCTTAAAGAAATAAAAATGACAACGTTTATTTTTTATCAACTTGAAATATTTGCTAACAAACTCAGTGATCATATGACCTTGCTTGAGTTTTCTTCGGATTCAACCTTTCTTAACCTTTCTTTATAAATGTATTGAATTAATTTTACTTTAAAAGACTTGACCTTTTCGTTTGACTCTGTAAACCCCCTCAGGTACAAGTCATCTTCCAACGCTGCGCCCCAAACACCGACACCTCGTGCACATGCGCAGTGGCCGTTAAGTCAGGTGACGACGTCTTCGTGGTCGATAAGTGCAGGCGCACCGGGATGGCGGATAGTTCGGAGGCGGTTATGAGGACGGTGATGTTTATTAATGATGATTTGACGCCTGGGACGAGGGTGTTTAGTCAGCATGAGGGAGCAGAGATGCAGGTTAGTTCTAATTTTGAATAAAGGATAATAAGACAACACGATTCGTCAAAAGTGTTTTAATCTTCTGATGGGGGAATCTGGAGTGATGAGAAAATGTGTGTACATATGAAAAGTGCAATTACACTATACAATAGTCTAATTAAGCACAAATGATATTTGGATATTCAAAAATACCGGCTACCGTATAAAATTAGATTAAAACATTAACATTAAACAAAATATATATATTATAGTTTGATATTTTGCTTATATATCGCTAGAATATTAACCGCATATCGATATTTGAATGTCCATAGGTGATCCTGCCGACGGGATTCCAAGTGAACATCGTAACAAGCAACGATGCATTGAGCGTGTTTCTCAACCCCTCCAACTACGACTTCGAAATGAGCGAAGGTAACCTAAATAAGGAATTCTGTACATCAATAAATGTTTCCTTTTTAGAACACCAGGAAGGTTTTTAAGTCATTGTCATGGCAAAAACAACCCGATGCAATTAAATGTGTTTATAAAGTAAAGTATGTTCCTATATTTATTTACAAAATCGACACAATCGACATAATCAAAGTCCAACATATTTTTGGTTCAAGCCCCTTGAGCTGTTCAATCATCTTATGCGATTTCCTCCAGGTCTCTGTGGATATTTCGACGGCAACGCTGACAATGACCTGATGATGAATGATACTGACAACATATACACGGGAGCAGGAAGCGATGAAAGGGGGCAACCACGGCCATTCAGTGAATTCTGGAGGTACGCAGAGATTACTTATTATGAATAGAAGATATTGGGAACGGTATCCTTATCACTGTATCATAAGATAGAAAATAATGGATTGTTAAAGAGTCAAAACGACGATTATGTTACTCATATTGTATTTGGAGCTTATTCTGAATGAGTGTAGGAGCTTATTCTGAGTGTTCGATACATCTCAGAAATGCGAATTTATCACAATAGCACTAAGTGAATCGAAGAAAATATTCAAAAGTTGTTACTCAACCAAACTTTTAACCCATAATTATGAATCATGTGCGATATATACAAAGCACAAAATAAACTGCATGCAATACTCAAATATCTTAATTCCTCAACTTAATTTATTCAGAGTGCCTGAATCCGACCGCATCTTCGAAGAATCATTGATGTAACTGATGACATATAATCATTTATTCCTAGATGAGAGTGACATAATGTTTAAAACGGACGTCACCCAGGCCCTTTTAATGCTGATTTTAAGCAAGTCTCCAACCCATGTATAAAACGAGCATAAAAATCTACTTACCTCAAATCATCAAGTAATATGTGTTGAAACTGGTCATAAAGTATATAATCCAAAACAAAGGAATAACAACTTTATTCCTTATCATTTTAAACATTATACATGCAATCTTGATAACTTTTAATCAATTATTAAACAAATTTACTCTAACGTGTTTTTATTTACAAGTTCCATTGTTCTTATGCATTTGCGTGCTTACGTCACAGTATTTCTACGCAAAACATTGCGTCACAATTGGGCTCGTATTTATGACGCTTATGTTTTTTTAGGAATCATTTTTTAACGTGCGATAATTGTGTTTATATGAATTTTGAATTGATAGCAGGTAGTTTCGTAGGTGGTTGGTGAATAATCAACATTTTATAACGGGTATATTTTAATTTTAAATACAAAAACGAAACACAAAATAGATAAACTAAAAGAATATATTCCGTTTATTTATAGTAATGGTTTTATTAATACTGACGGGTCCAAACCAAATTACTGGAACAATTTAATGTTTGGCCCTTTCGGGGATTTTAAATTAATTAATTATTTTAATTAATTTGACATTGACACCCAATTATCTAGGAATAAAAACAATACTATAATTCGTGACGAGTGAAATCTGTCAATTCTCCTCGGGAAAGCAAAAAAATAGTTTCACTCGAGCTTCGCTCTCGTGAAACTATTTTTTTGCTTTCCCTCGGAGAATTGACAGATTTCACTCGCCACTCATAAGGTATTGTCATTATATTCAGCATATATACCAAAACAAACACGATTCTTTTGTCTATATAGAGTTCCTGAATCCGACCGTATTTTCGAAGGCGCCCTCTCGGAGGAAGAACCGGAAGACATCGGGCGATATTGCAAGTGCAACCACGTGGTCTTCCAGGGCGTGCAGTGCACGTGCGGACCGGGCGAGCTGGTTGAGACGTGCGACAGGGACCTCAGTGAGTATGACGGCCCCGATCCTGATATATTTATGTGGCATTAATATGGAAATGAAATAATACACAAACCACTCAACAAATACATCCTTAGAAAAATAAACGAGGTAGCGGGCGAGCTAGTGGAGACGTACGACATGGACCTCAGTGAGTAGAATGTGGGATCGAAAACCATTGAAACACACGGGCCCAGCAACCAATCTAACTTTTAAGGGCTTGGCATAGCTGTAACTTGCTTTTTCCCTAATCAACCTGTCGATTATATCCTATTGAGAAACTAAAAAATAACCTCTTAACGCTCGTTGTTTTGGTTTCCCATAAGAAATACATTGGAAGACAAGTTTGTTAGGCAAAACAAAACAAGAAAAATCTTCCAATGTAGTCAACCCTTATGTTCGTGGGCATATTAACAATTTTATGCTAAATATGCCCTAAAATTGTTAATATGCCCTAATGACGCGACGCCATCTTCGCGTTTTACGGTAAAGAAAGACGGTCTTGTAATATGTACATGTATATGCTTATGTACATTTTTTATACCGTGTTAGAAACAATAATGCTCTAAGATATTCGTATAATGAGAAAATGCGATTTATTCTATCCGTAGACGGTGAGTTAACCGATGACATCTCAGCGCTCTTCAAGAACAGCCGGAAGTCACACAATCTTGATTCCAACATCGGAATGAGTGACATTGATGTCGACGAGGCCTACAATCCCCCTGTGAGTAAAATGTATTAGATATGGAATGTCAAATAACATTATAATCACGTCGCAATTTGGTTATTCAATAAAACAATGTCACAGCATTTTTTTCACCAAATGTTATTTGAAACGGCAAGAACGGCAAGGATCCGACTGCATGTTTAAAAAAAAATTGATAAATAAGTATACATGTACGTAATACGTTTTACTATGCTCAAACACACTATGCTTGATGAGGTACCTCCCCTGTCATTTCTATGTCATTGTGGCGTCATGATTATCACCATACCTTTAGGTAGCTTTCAAGACAAACGATTTCTTAACGAACCTTAAAATATACTGTTACCATAGTTGATAAACAGTCAACATCACTTAACCATTCTTTTAATCCACAATTGAATTGAATAGAAGTCTACTATTCAACTTGATAAATTCATAGCATGACCGATCATCTATTTTTGGTATTCAGGAGATCGTTTGGGGACCTGGCGCCAAGTGGAATGCTACCGGCGCTGACGCCTTTTGCCGAAGTCTCCTTGACGACAGCAGTGCAAATACCATCATTCAGGAATGCTTCACCAACCAGGGCGAGGCATTTATGGAGGAGGCGTACTGGCATTGCATTGAGGATATACAGGTATATGGATAATTATATAATGATGAAATGTAACATTCAAGAGGTGAGAAATGGGTCATCCGATCGTTTGGATGGTAACACAGGCTCGGTTAATGAAGAATGTTGCTGAATGAAATGTTCAAAATTGAAATATATCAAATCGATCGATTATAAAGCGAGTGTACATTGACATTTCGAGCACTCAAACGTAAGATTACTGTCGACAACTCTGTATAGTTTAGTGTAAAGGAGAAGGTTTGTTTGCTTATCCTCGAAACGGTTTGATAAAATATCATAATATTTGTTTATCATAATATTTGTTTCTGCCTATATCCTATATGCCTATATGACTTTTATATCCATAAATAATCAAACATTTTTTTTTCTCTCTTTCAGTTGACCGACTCTGACACCTGGAAATTCGCGGCCGTGGAATCGGCCAAGCGCAAGTGCACCTCTTTCTACAACCGCGGTGTCGATCTGGGAAATGAGTATCTGCAGTTCGCTTCGGATGCGTGTCTCAATGAGTGCAGTGGCAAAGGAATATGTGAAAATGGTAGGAATGCCTCTGATTTTTTCTTTGGATTTGGAAATACAAATCGGCACATCGATGTTTCGCACCTTTATATAAAAAATGTGTTTTCCACGAGGATCAAGCAAAGTGCTTTAATACAACAAATCCATATTGTTGCAGCAAAACATCCAATGGCCGCACATGAAGCCAAATTCTCCAAACAAAATTTGGATACACAAGGTGTTTTAACAGTTACTAAAAACGTGGTTCTCTAATCCCAGACCGCACCCACTAACGAGAAAATGAAGGCATTATAAAGCATAATCCAAAAACATTTTTCGCTCACGGTTCGATATTTAATTTATTTTGATTGAATCACGTTCGTTTTACATTTAATGCAAAAACATACTAAGACACATTGTCATTTCAAATTTTTTCTCCATTTTCTAGGTACCTGCGCCTGCAACGACGGTTGGATGTCGGGCGATTGCAGCATCTCTTCGGGATCTCCCGTCGTGATCATGGACGAGTCAGCCATGTGTGACACTCGGGTGGAGAACTGCTCTTATGCCACTATATATGGCAAAAGGTTTATGAGGGATGGATCGCTGTCATGCCATCTGAGACATGCTGAGGTAGATTGAGTTTATTTCGGAATCAAATAGAATGAGAGGAACTCACAGGTGTACACACTTCTTCATGAAAATAATTACTTCGCATGTTGCCTTTTTCTTGAATGGTCTTGAAATCAAAATCTTTAAAATGTGAACCAATATACATATACAACACAGTACAAAGATGAGCTTTTTGGAATCAAGACCATCCAAGAAAATAGACAAATTTATATTTAGCCACAATAAATACAGTTACGCAAAACAGTCTTCAATCGTCGTCGTCGGTATATATTTATTCCATAATTATGTCGTAAGAATGTTGTCCATCAGCCACAGGTGTGTGAAAAAAAAATCGTAATTTTGTGTTTATACAGCGTCAATCGGACGGTAGCTTCAAAGCGACGGACAAAACGGACGAGACGAACGATATTCTCTTCATCAGCTCATATCAGGTAACAACAGCTCCTCATATCCATTTATTTATTTACAAAATTGGTTTTGATATTCAGAAATAGTATCATCTATTATCACCTAGCGATACTACATATATTTATTCCCCGTGTCCGTCGGTCTTTCTCACCCTGAATGTGGGTGTCTTGTAGACACCACATCGCCATATTCGATACAAACAAGGAATATAGCTGTGCAACGTCTAGGTTTCATTTTGATCAACGTAAAATTGTCGGAATTACAGCCCTCTGAACTTAGTGGAAATTCATGTTTTATTTGCGCTTAGGGTGGGTGTCTTGTAGACATCACATCGCCATCACTGGACGTGCCTAGAGGGTTTTTCTCTTCATATTCGATTCAAACAAGGATAATAGATGTGCAACGTCAAAGTTTCCGTTTGATCGACGTAAAATTGTCGGAATTACAGTCCTCTGAACTTAGTCGAAATTCATGTTTTATTTGCGCTTAGGGTGGGTGTCTTGTAGACATCACATCGCCATCACTGGACGTGCCTAGAGGGTTTTTCTCTTCATATTCGATACAAACAAGGATTATTAGATGTGCAACGTTAAAGTTTCTGTTTGATCGACGTAAAATTGTCGGAATTACAGCCCTCTGAACTTAGTCGAAATTCATGTTTTATTTGCGCTTAGGGTGGGTGTCTTGTAGACACCTAATCGCCATCACTGGACGTGCCTAGAGGGTTTTTGTCTCTTCATATTCGACTCAAACAAGGATTATAGATGTGCAACGTCAAAGTTTCCGTTTGATCGACGTAAAATTGTCGGAATTACAGCCTTCTGAACTTAGGCAAAATTCGTGTTTTCCTCCAGCTTTATTTGGTGTCTTGTGAACGTCAGATCTTTGTTAATGAAGTGGTTACAAGTTTTTACTGTTCATATAGCTTCTAACGAACGAAGGTGTGCAACGTCAAGGTTTCAGTTTAGTCTGCCAAAAATTGTCGAAAGATTACGCGTATAACTTGATGTTATGAGAAAAGGAATATTGTGAGAAATGGTTGTCAGAACGACGTTGTGAGAAACACGTTGTGAGAGAGAAACGTTGTGAGAAAGACGTTGTGAGAAAGCCATTGTGATAAAGACATTGTAAGATGTTGTGAGAAAGAAACGTTGTGAGAGATATTATTATGGTTAAGACAAAACAAATTGATTTGACTGTCGCCATAATTAACATTATGGAGCCCGCATTTTAATCGACGAATATGGTTTTAGATTTTTTCTGTCTTGCTCATATTTGAAATTATAGTCCTCTGGGAATATTGTGCTTGTTTGTGACAATTACGTGCACGGGGAATCCTGCTGCTCTCTGACAGCATCTAGTTTCATATTGAGAAATGTAATCTTTTAATGGATGCCTAGAATTTTCTCCCAAATATATACGAAAGCTGCGATTTTTTATCCCTAAAGATATGATAACATTTTAAAATAAATGTACTAAAATGTACTTTGTTTATATATATATCAGGACATCATTATGAAAATTATGTTCATATATATATATGTTCTTAATGTTAAGTTCTGATTCATTTTTATACCTTTTCGTTCATTTACCAGGTTTCAGCTTTGATGCTAGCAAATTAATAACACATTTTATGATTATGAATAATAATGAAGATCTCATCACCAGGTGGCGTGCGAGTTACCCACAGACGATGACAGCTACGAGATCACACTGGAGATGGGCGGAAAGCCATTGGCTGTTTACAAGAGAGGAGCAGAGGCAGATACTTATGCAGAGAGCTTCATCTTTATGGTCTACGACTCGGCGTGTTACCAGTGCGATCTGAGTCAGGAGGAGTGTACGGAAAAACCTAAGGTTGATGGGGTGAGTAATAACAGCAATAGGTAGTTGAAGTCCACGACAAAATATTACGTTATGCCGTTACATGGCGTATGTTCGACGTTTATTTGACGTCATGAAGTAATATCACTGCATTACATCGTTATAAATTTTGTAACAAGCACAATTTACTTGTGTGTTCTTGAACTGATAATTCAATTTACACCTTGATGCAGTATTTAAAAACAACCTAAAAAATATATTATTGGTGCTTCGTTACTTAAAACGATGCTATTACTTTTACACCTAGGTCTACGAGCACTGCATCATCGACTCAGAGTGCTACGCGCCCGGACAGCAGAAGGCAGACGACAGTTGTCGCTACTGCAATAACACCGAGGAGTATGACGAGTTCACATGGCATACAGGTAGGCGCATGCGCGAATCAAAAATCCTGATTTTGTTAAAACAACAACATTTTGAATAAGTAGTTGGCAAAAAAGTAATAGTTTTTAACATAGTTTATGAACAGAAAAGCCATTACTATTACAACATTTATATATGAGGAGTTCACCTGGTACACAGGTATGCAAATGCGCGAAATAAAAAAACATGTTATGCTTGATTTGGTTGAAATAACTTAATTTTTGAATAAGTCTTTGGCTGTAAAATAATAGTCATTTCTAAACATAGCTTATGAGCAGAAAAAAACATTGAAATTACAATATTTAAACATAATCCTATTCATTGGCGTAAAACAAACTACATGTACCACTACCCCTTGCTCCTACCATCTTTTTTTCTAGATGTCGTCTCCTAATTAAGTTTACTAAACCTTACCCAATGTGTTTTTCCTTTTATAGATGAGTTTTGCCAGGAAGAATTGGACGCCTATCTCGAAGAGGAAGAGCGAGCAAGGAACGAGCGAATCATTCGCATTTCACTCGCCACTTTCCTTTCACTGCTCATCATTGTGCTCACCGTGGTGCTGTATATCATCAAAAATAAACAGTACGTATAATAAAATAAAATAAGTAAAATAAAATAAAATCTTGGTTTCCATGTGCGTTACCTTTCAGTTTTGTAGTTTAATGTTTATGTGCATTTATATAAAAAAGTCAAATCACTTATACATTCTTGAAATATTTCGTATTTCTATTGTTGTGTTCTGTTTGCAGAAAGCAAATTGACATTGGCGAAGATCTGAATCCAGTTGACGGTGATGTCAAGTATTACAAATCGTAAGTGTCATGTTCTCTATTTTAGCGTTTAAGTGTTTTTTCGATATATATGCAGTAGGCTATTTTTGAGTTCAGGGTAACTATAGGGTAACTATATTTCAGGGTAACTATAGATACCCTGAAATACGAGTTCAGGGTAACTATAGATACCCTGAAATCAAAGATACCCTACAACATATATAACATAAAATGATGATGAATTCTCAAAACACCACTTCTCTTTTATCGCTATCGAGATTCTGTATAATCAACTCTACCTACAATAACAAACGTTTATTCAGCTTTATCAGAGTCGATGTATGTTTGTTCTTATAGAGTCTATAAGTCTATGTAGGCTTTTATTACCGACAATTCTATAATGTGTAATACGTTCAAACGACTGAGACGTTCGAGTTGTAATTATTGCCACATATCAGGAGTACCCAACGATTTATTCTGTGAAATATCTATTCTTTTCAAATATCTATCTTGCTGGCATTTTCACAGAACAGAATAGATAAAATATTGTATTTCAAATATTTCGTATTTTCCTGGCATTTTATACGAATAAAACCCAAGTTATAAATATGTATCTAATAGTCTATAACGTTATTTGTTTATAATAAAATCGAGTTTAAGCATAGTATAATCAGTGTGATGCACTTGTATATTTAAGATTTACATAACAAAGTCAAAAAAAGATACTTTTTCAAACTATACGCAAAATCAACACTGCTGTATATCAATGATTTATTCTGCTGGCAAATGTGTGCTAAGTTGCTGGCATGATATTTTTTGTGTTCCTTGCTGGCAAATTAAGAATAAAACCATTCGATAAATACAACTAATTATCAGGTTTAAAATAGTTTAGAATTCGTTTAAGACCAAATGCAGTAAAATGAGACACTATCTAGAAAATGGCCCGTTGGGTACTCCTGACATATGCAGTTGTGGGTATTCTTATTCTTCCCTTTTATCAATTTGACTATTTCTGACGCTAAAATACTCGAGACATCTATTCCTATGCGTCCACTCATAAAACCGAATTCACTCTCAAACAGGCTCTACATGACTGATTACAACAAAAAAGTCCTTTTTAATTATCAATGTTCGTTTCCATATATATCTTGCTTGAATACACATTTAATCTTCTCTCACACAGGCCCTACATGGCTGAATACACCAACGAAGCCCTGCAAATGAACGAAGTCACCACAACTAAAACCGCCCCTCCCCCATCTCAAACCACCACCACCACCCCAGCCCCAACAGCCACGGCCGTCCCTCGCCAAGTCCAGATGGTCAAGGACTACGAATCCGGACACGGATCGCGCCTCAACAGCGTCAGTTCCATCGGATCCGCGTCCGACTTAGAGGGCGCTGCACGCAAGGCCGCAGCTAAGCAACAGAGACGGCGAC
>LQRL01127464.1:0-10172 GCA_001703475.1 Hydroides elegans
AAAGCAAAGACGCAAAGGCAAACAAATAAACTATTTTCAACCAAAAGTGAACATCGGCTTAATATAAGCCCGCTGGACAAACTGGCCCAACCTGCGCCCTGGTATTTCATTGAAGGAAGGGTTCCGTGCATAATGACATTAAGTGGATTTTGGTTGAAGTGAGAAAATCGACTCTAAACATAATATAAATTGCCTATCTCATAGCAATTTCGTATTATATTTATCGTAGAAAGGTGCCTTATGATCTAGATACAAGCTCAGTTCGCCACATGCCATGGCTAATGAAACAGGCGACCCATCCCTAATCCCCTAATGCAAAAAGTACCGTACTTTATTGAGTAAATCCCTTATTGCACGGAACCCTTCAAACAGCGCCCGTGAGTCGTGGTTTTAATGTCATGTGAGTCGAGATTGGATCCGCGGCAACCCAGTTTGCTTCATTAAGGTGATAGCCGCCCGGGGGTCAGAGCAAGTCCCCTAATCACATTAAACGCATATCGTATGTATATAGGTCGTGTCGGGTTGGCTGGCGCTAATACGATTAAAAAGCAGATATGGAAAAGGTAAATAGTTACCAAAAGATCGCCGTCTGTATATTAATTTTGCTCAGAGCGCAGGTAAATTTAACTATCTTGATCAAAATAAAGAAAAGGCTTGAAATGTCTTGTAGAAATAAATGTCAAATAATAAATAAATCAGCAAATTAACAATTGGAAATGAACTTCCGGTAGCACTTTAGATTAATTTTATTACGTAAATTGCATGCACTTAAATCTTTATAAGAAAATGCGAATTCTTATAGATTCTAAATAATACCCAAAGTTCTAATTCCATAAAACACAAAAAAAAACGTTTGTGCTGTTGTTATGTCTTTTTGTGGCAATGTAATACCTGTTGCAAATATTAATCTCGCCCGAATTCCGTTAATTGTGAAACACTATCATAATTGAAAATCCCATCTCACTTGGTACCAATCTATCTTTCGTTGCTCTCACTAGACGTTTGTTTGAAACCGAGTGTCGTCTAGATTACCCGAGAATGTAATTCTAGTTTCAGTGAGATTTTTGTGTGTTAAAAAGTCAAGGAATTTATTATTTTGAAATGAAACAAGGGTGGTTTTCAGCCACTTTATCCCAAAATACGGTGTTAGGTAACATACTAAATGGTATTTATTTTGTATGGATTTCACGTGTTAATCAGATCCTGCCCAATGTTTTATTATGAATTGCAAGCTTTTGTCTTTATGATTTTATGAGGTTTGTTTAAAGAACCTTTTATATAACAAAACTGCAATAAACCTAGTTTTACTGAGCTTTTATATATTTTTGATTTTTGCACTTTGATCATGAATATTCATTATTTAGTAGATTTATATTAGATTTGATAGGCTATAATAGCTCAAACTTAATGTGCCCCTGTATGCATCAAGGTTCTTTGAAGTCTGACAGTTTCCATTTAAGCACGATATATCAATGGAATAATTATTCACAGGAGCAATATTAATGTAAGCTAATGAGATGATCACTAAAATGTATATAAACAAATCTAAGGTATAACTGCAAAATATTTTATTAAGTACTCTAAAACATTTTTGTGGCATTGATTAAATCAAATATAAATCTATCTTTTATTTAAGTTTATTTCGGTTTTATAACAGCATGCCATGCGTCTTGTAAGGGCTGTAATATGGCGGGGGCTGAACACTGCATTGACTGCGCTGATCGCTACACCATGGAGGATGGGAGGTGTAAAGGTAATATTTTCAAGTCATTTTAGTTCTTATTTTATGCGTTCATGCTTTTATATTGCGTGAATATCACTTCTCCTACCCTATTAACATTTTCCATTTATAGACTGACCACAGTAAAGACTAGACATATTTTGCCGATACAATTTATTAATTTGCTTTCAACAAACGTAATCGGGAATGGAAAATACTGAGATAAATAAAATGCCGTGAATCCACCCAAAGGTTTTCACTATTTTTTCGTCTTACTGGGATGATGTTTTTAGATGCAATATTTGCAATTTTGAGTGATAGTTCATGACAATTTGGGACCTATTTTGAATTGGCAAAACTGCTCCTTTTCGGGCCTCAGAGCTAAACAAAAAGTGGCATAACAAGAGCACAAACAAGAACAATACTTTCTAATGAGCATTACTTGACTTTAAATCGACCTTGAGTATGCAAAGAAAAACTTCAAACTCGCGTGGGCAATAATTTAGATTCTTATTGAGAAGGTGAAGGAGAGACCCCTTATCAAATCCCCTTAAGGACGGTTGAAATAAACGAAAGCGAATATTAAGGCCGTGGCCCAAGCTTCCAAGGTAAAAGGATTGACTGCATTCTTCTGTTTTTCTTTTTTTTTCGCATTTAGGCTAAATGCCCTTTAAAAATACAATTGTCTAGTGAAACCATCAGTATAAATTCATTTATCTTTTTCCATATATTCATGCTATTGATAAACCATCATTCCAATTGACGTTTGGAACCGTGCAGTTAAAAAGTACTTTCCTAAATATACATGTATTTAGGATTTAAATTCGTTATGAAAAACTATATATTTGTTTATTTAAGCGTGGGTAAATGTTGGATTTTTATTTTAAAAAAATAAGCACCTCATGGACATGGTGGCTAATGAAAAGGCTAATGCTCTTTAGAGTTTATATTTTATTATTTTGTTTTGCGGAACACATTAAATGATTTATTCCTAAGGAGTGCGCAGTAAAGTCGGATCCATTGTAAAGAGGAAGCTGACCGTTTTATCCCGTTTTAGTCCGGTACTCCCGATGATTTTGGAAATAAAAGTCAATGTTTTGCTTAAGCAATGTTTGAGCAGAAAAAAAGTCGTTTTAAGGGGATCCATGTAAACAAATGATTTTAGGCATTCCACACCTTCGTAATTCGATCTTAGAACAGTGTCATAAAACAAACAGAAACCGCATTTTTTATTTAAAAAAAAAACATATAAATATCTTAAATTGAAGAATTTTAGGAATTAAAGTGCTCACTATGATTCTTTGTACCTTGAAAAAAAAAAACATAAGAAAAAACCCTTTGCACGTAACCCTTCATTCAATTATGCCCAACGAAATGAGTGAGCAAGACGTCAATAAAGCAAATTAAAAAAAAAAACGAAAACGGCAACAAATATGGAATCAAAAAGGTCTTGGCTGCTTATTAAAAAGTTGCCAACGTCAAAAGTCCATTATAATGACAGATCAGCCAGAGTTCTTATACCACTTCTTATTCCATTGAAGAAAGAGTGGAAACATTCAATCTCAATTTTTGTGGCATATTTTTGATTGACCTAAGAAATGAAGTATTTCTTGGGGACACGAAATAAACATTTATGATCGTCAATATAAGATGATAATCTAGAGCGCCAATCAGAGGTCCTATTTTTGAAACTTAACTTCCGGAAATGGTTATTATAAGCTCTCGTTGGTACATCATACATAATGTAACAAAGTCCATTCCATCAAATGGATGAAAATGATATCATAATAGGTATTGATACGGAATGACTTGTGAAAAGAGTGGGGGTTTACCTGGTACTATCAAAACAACAAACACAACGATTTATATTAATATTTAATAAGAAAAAAAGCGATAAGTAGTTGTGCGCAGTTCAATTTATTATCAAACCATACAGTTATACAATACAATACTGAATAGAGTATCATAGTTGGTACTATGAAAGTACTCATCGATTATTTCGGTAATTATAACTTTATATAAATTTCTTCAAATTGTACCCGAGGTTCAAACGCTTAGCACACCCAACCGAAAGAAACCATAAGGTTACCATATGCCTTCATACCATATTATATTTCGCGTTATAAAACAGCCAAGGCATAACAGTATATCTTGAGCTTCAAAAACAGCACTCAAGGAAGTCCCATAACTAATAAGTTTTTTTTGCGGCTTCGCACCTACCCCCGGTGCAATACCCCCGATTCGATTAAAACCTCTCATCTCCTGTGAACGTGTTTTAATTACACGTTTCCATAGCGACCTTGTTCGCTGCCGTGAACTTACTCAATCGCCATATTTCTATTTCACGCTTCGCTGCCTTTAACACTCGTGACTCTGAGGCCGCTGGGGATTTTTGAAGACCTTGTAACTTGTGCTTGAGCTAGTGTTTTTAAGCGGCTCAGTTTCCGTTTTTGCTTGCCATGTGATTAAATTAAACCCTGAAATAAAATAAAAATATTATTAATTCCCACATAAAATGTTATATAGTAATGCTTTTAAACGCTTTTATAAATCATATGCACGAAAAAAAGTAATTTCCACGTCCTCAAATAAGTTAATTCATTAAGTATGATGCTACTAATGGTTTAGCCCGCCAAGGTCATAAGGTAATAAAGCATTTGCCCTGGACGTGCGTTGATTTCAAGATTGGAACCGCATTTTATTGTGGGTATCCATATGAGGAAATATCATGTTTTTTTGTTGTAGAAGATCGTCCGGGAACCTTCTTGAGTTTACTTTTTAGCGATTGTTTGTATACGTTTGATGGACATACATGTATATCTGTGTACGTCATGTTTCAAAACTTATATTATATTGTCCATGTGAATTGTTTATTCAAAAAGTCACCATGTCAGGGCTATATATTAATATTTTTTAATATATACTCACTATTTTTTGCAGCTTGTCACTCGAGTTGCAGTCAGTCTTGCTCAGATACGACGCCCAAAGGTTGCGATGCCTGCAAAGAAGGATGGATCCTGGATGAGGAGAAAGGATGTCAAGGTGGGTCACGGCACTATATATTGTTTATAGCTAATGGGCTTATGGTTAGAATATACAGCGAAAACCTATTTTGAAGGTGCATTGCATTGGTCTTTACATGTTGTACATCTATTTATCAGCCAAATATTGAGTATTTTAAATACTTACACACATGTGTTTGTTGGGGTATATTACTCATGGTTAAGGGTTATGATTAAAAGCTTTAAGTAGCGAGCGTATTACTCACATTTATAACAGATATGGATGACTTCCTGTATCAAGTTTTGTGCTAATGGGTTGAAACTAACGGAAAAACATACAAAGTATGGCATTAAAATATTTTTTTGGAATGAAAAATAAAGATATCATAGCGGATCGTCCAAACTATTTGCCATGGATGGTTTGTTTTATGCATAGGCTATCAGTCTGTTTTCATGTTTATAATGCATGGCGAAAGGAGACATGTTAATGCAGTCGGCGAAAGTAGACTGCGTCAAACTACAGCTGTAAATATGTCTTTTCTGATGACTGATAATGGAGGGTTAATCACCCTTTGCATCATGATCATCAATGAATGGGAGTCGCATTAGACTCCCTATATTATTCTTGTATTTTTTCTGTCTATGTGCAAATATGAGTATAATACGCTGGGATTTTAAAGTTGTTTTTGCCCGAATCAAAGGAATTTATTTTGTTTCCTGATGGGAATTAGTTCATGCTTTACATGAGTTGTTGCCCTCCCCCGCCTTGCCCTACCCGGCTTTGTAATGAAATAGCCCCTCGCAAAAACCTTCTCTTTTTTTCTCGATATATATTTTTTGTCGAATATCTTTTTATAGCGGTTTTTTAGGGAATATTCCTGATATTTTCTGGGTATTTCGTTCCTTCAGAAAACAGACCCATCCTCTATAGCAACCCGGCGGTTTTTCAGGCTAAACACTACATTTTAATTTCGATATGATATCGCTTCAGTATTAATCTGCAACATAGTTATTTAGGGCTCAATTTTCTCTTCATCAAGTCATTCCCTCCAAAAAAAAGTTGAGTCTGAATTATGTCGCCAAGCTATGCAAAGAATATAATCTGCAATGCTATACAAAATGAACGGTAAGACATAACAAGAATTAAGTAAGTTCATTACTGAGGCTGGCTTGACAGAAACGTGATGGAGCATTCTTTCTGTCGTAAAAGTAATGGATAGTGTAATGCGCATATAATAGCAAATATCGTTTATGCATGAGAGTCGCTTTTACTAGTACATGTAATTTATACTTTTCCAACCATTTCTAAATTAGACGTTTGATTTGTGTACCCGATTTGAATTAAGTCAGTTTGTCTTCATGTGTCAGTGAGAAGGAAGAACTCACCTTATAGATCATGGATTTATCTTATATAAGATGTGAAAAGAATAAATATACGAATTAAGTTTAATGCTAACATTTTTTTCCTAAAATAAAAATCCAAAACTTCTTGTTGTTGTTCTAGTTGTGGTGATTGTAATTAATCCCCGATTTCCATTTGAATAGTCGCAACGGAACTCTACCTTTGACTGGAATTAATCTTAAGGACTTTCATGTCAAGTGGGCGGCATTTAACTCATTTAATTCATCATATAAATCGGAAAAATGCATGTCATATCAAATATTTTGCCTTTCACTAGTAAACAAAAAGCGAATGCAAATTAATAAAGTTATGATTTGTAGCATTTGTCACCAGTGAGTGATCGCTTCTGGAAGCTGAACGGTTAGCGGCCTATTCAACCCCGCATCCAGAAAAAATGTTTAACGGGAGATCCAAACTATATAATGCATAAGAACCCAATGTTGAATTTGGTATACCATGGATGGGGCTGGTGGGGACCAGAGAAAATCATTAATGGGAAGGGGGGATGGTATGATATACATGAACCAATTTGGGGGAGGGGGGCGTTAAGTTTTTAGTTTCATGTATAATAAATAAGAGCCGAACGGAGAAGGCGTGGCTCTTGGTAAATCTGTGCATGTATGTACCCTAACTTAAAGTGACGAAAAAACAAATATTTTTATTAGTCCTCCGCCGCCGCGTTAGCGCGAAGCGGAGGACTATAGTATTCAGTACTGTCCGTCCGTCACTACAACAAATAATTGAGCTATCAAAAAAATTTTAAGTTTTTTATACGTTCAATGGAATTATAAGACCAATGAACCATGTCCGTCTGTCCGTCTGTCCGTCTGTCCGTGTGTCCGTCTGTCCGTCTGTTCGTCTGTCTGTCTGTCGACACCTAGGTGCACTACTTTGTACGGACGAGTGCTCGCTTATCCCTCGATGGATTTTGTTTTCCTTTGGCACATGGAACAAGCATATATTGGGGCTGTGCTTAGGCGTATTATTTTTGAAAAATCTCAAAAATTGTAATTTTGGCGTTTTTTTTGAAAAATTGTGATTTTGGGGACTTAGCGTGATTATTGATGGTAGTTTGTACGGACGAGTGCTTGCTTTTCCCTCGATGGATTTTATTTTCCTTTGGCACATATAACAAGCACATATTGGAGCTGTGCATAGGCGTATTATCTTAGGAAAAATCTCAAAAATTGTAATTTTGGCGATTTTTTTGAAAATGGTGATTTTGGGGACTTAGCGTGATTATTGATGGTAGTTTGTACGGACGAGTTCTCGCTTATCCCTCGATGGATTTTATTGTCCTTTGGCACATGGAACAAACACATATTGGAGCTGTGCTTAGGCGTATTATTTTAGAAAAATCGCAAAAATTGTAATTTTGGCGATTTTTTGAAAAATGGTGATTTTTGGGACTTAGCGTGATTATTGATGGTAGTTTGTACGGACGAGTGCTTGCTTTTCCCTCGATGTATTTTATTTTCCTTTGGCACATGGAACAAACACATATTGGAGCTGTGCTTAGGCGTATTATTTTTGAAAAATCTTAAAAATTGTAATTTTGGCGATTTTTTGAAAAATGGTGATTTTGGGGACTTGGCACATTAAGAAAAATTACTCGTATATCGTGATGTTTTGAGGACTAGGAATATATAAGGAAAACGTTGTGAGAAAGACGTTGTTAGAAAGATGTGTGAGAAAGACGTTGTGAGAAAGACGTAAGAAAGACGTTGGGTGGATTTTTGTTGATGTTCTTAATTGATTTCCTCTGGTTTTTTTTCGGTTTTCAACTGTTGTTGAAGTAGCGGAGGACTTAATCAGCTTCACTGATCTACTTGTTTAACATGTTTTCTCTCGCGTTTTATCGCTTCAGACGTGAACGAATGCAACGAGAATCCGTGTGCCGAAGGCGAGTACTGCGTCAACATGGCGGGTTCACACAAGTGCAAAGGTATTCGCTCTCTATACTTTGACGGATCGGGTACTTCGTATACTTGGTCTAGTATTTTAGTTAACCGAATACTCTTATGATAGACTCGACATGTGACTTATTTTTGGGTTAAATTTACATAAATTCCTCGGTCATAAGGTCGATATATCTCTACATTAATAACTTTGTGGTAGTTATTTTATAGATTTTAGTGATCATGATATATTACACCTCATTTCATAAAATGTGTCATGATTTGTCTTGTACAAATTGTCTTATTGTAAGTTTGTTACTTATATCTTGATATATAATGAATATGGCTTTTATAATGAAACCTTCATTATTTATTGTGCATACATACATATCTCAACTTGTACACTATATCTCACTGTTAACCCAGACTGTGATGCGGCATGCAACGGATGTACGGGCATTGGCAACAAGAACTGTCGCGAGTGTGCCGAAGGCTATGCGAAAGATGGCGACAAGTGTGTAGGTCAGTGCCGAAAGAAAATGTTTTAGTATTTTGAAGGGTCCCATGCATATAGGTACCGGATAGTGTCACTGTATTTTGTTTTTGTATCAAGGTTCGATATGTGTCATATGACTCATGATCTCTGTAATGTGACAACATCGTATAATAATATTGATCATTTACAATATTTATGTGAGAAAACCCGAGACAAAATCGCTATATGATGTATACAATTCATATTATGTTTTGAGTTTATTTTCTAAAAAACACACAAAAACTTAGTACCTTTTTGCGCGGAACCTTTCTTTTATATCACCTGATGAGGTTTATTTTAAGTAAACGTAAGTTTGAAGTAAGGGTGGTTTAATTAATCCCGATGGTACCCCACGGCTTATTGTTCTCAATCTCTAGGTGTCATATTATAATTTAATAAAAGGTAGTTTGTGCTGTCCAGCTGATTGCATCAACTTAGTTTAATTATTTAGCAAACATCATGCAGCAAGCCTAGAAAGTACATTCAGACATTGCAGCACTTTGAACCACGCTCTCTGAGTTTTCATCATACAGGTATACATGTACATGTATGATATAACCGGATTCTCCTAACTTTACTTAAGGTCCTTTTAACTATTTAAGCATATTTTACATTGCATACACCGTTTCTTATCTATATATTGAATAATCAGTTTATCATGTACGATCATGTACGATTCTACGATTAAATTTATTCTGCGTTTATTAAAGGGTTTTAACGACAAAAAAAAATCATTATTAGTATCTTAATTCTTTAACCGACATTCGTTACAAAAACAGCAAAAGTCATTCTAGCTGTAATATTTTCAGTCACGTCATTGTATAAGGAGCAATTTCTATGCTGCATGATCCATTCAAATTACATGAGAAATCTCATTTTCATTTCGGTTTTCTCATTCGATTTTTTTTCACGAATTTTATTGCAGTAAAAAGCTCTTTTTATGTGCAGGCAGAATTTAATTAAGTGCTATCAAGTCTGCATGGAATTACAAATATTTTTCATGGCATTTCAATTCAACATGAATGAAAAACAGACGCACATACGTTCGACAGACTCTTCTTTCACACAACTCAACATAAACTACAATCTTCACATTTTCACAAATAAAACCCAAGTTTTCTACGTGTTTTCTAATAGAAGATCTGCATCTGAAATTCTTGATGGGCACTTTTTCATGACAACCTTTATTAGCCTCAATGCCATTGTCCGATTGAATATCGGAACCGTTCCGTTTCTGCCAAACAGAGACAAGTAGAGCCAATGCTTTTTCAACGACTTTTAAAGTTCGTTGTTCCAAGGACCTGCCTGCAGCAACAAGAGTGTTACATGAGTCTGATCTTGATTTGATGAGGGTGCTTTTCGAGATAAAAGCCTCTTTGTCAGGGATATCCAAAAAGTCATGGAATTCGATTTTCTTCGGATGAGATTGTCAAGGCTGGCTTCAATGGCTTTCGTTGTTTTTGACGCTAATCATGATTGTATCATAATAACTTGGATAACTTGATTTTGTTTGTATCAATATAGAAAATAAACATGTTTAGGGTTTATATAAATAAACTAAAAAAATCTGGTGCAGTGAATCAAACGCATTTCATTTTAATGTTTTCACATTCTA